>VDFB02071594.1:0-80596 GCA_007258455.2 Sequoia sempervirens | reverse complement strand
ATTTTGCATACATGTCTACCAAATCATTAGTCATGAATTAGGATGAGTCTTTTAGATTACCTGAGTCAATAGTGTGAAAATTGCAATCTTGCACAAATGTTGCTCTTCTAGCCTATGAAGGAAAAACAACTCAAATTTGTATATGAACATGCAATATTGACGTCTTGATGATGTAATAAGGTTTTTTTAGGGTCATTTGAATGGGTTTTTGGATCTTAGATGATAGGAGTCAAAATTGCTTCAAACATTCAATGTTGTCATAGTGTAATTTGTGTAAACTCATCATTTAAATTGTAAATCCCTTAACCAATGGATCAATCCTTACATGTACAATACAGATCTAACAAAATAATGTGCAGGAAGGAGGAATGATAGGGTGTACACCGAGATTTCACATTGAAAACTACATGAAAATGATGCCTAAAGTGTAGCAGCAGGAGATCTACTTTAATGAGGGGCATGTTTTTGAGTTGGAGGTGTTTAGGAATGATGATTTAATGGTGAAAAGTCAAAGAGAAGATTCTGGAAGTGTGTGGAAGTCAATTTTTCAAGAGGCCCTAGTTTTTGGAGCAATTTCATGAGGGTTTTGTGTTTGAGCATGTTGAGGGTGTCATAGAAGATTAAAACCTAGAAAATACTTGGTTTGGGAACAATTTAAGATACTGTAGAAAGTTTCATGGTCAGGTGATAAGTTTTGAATAGGGTTGCTTTGGAAAAGGGGGCTATTCAGGCCTAGTTTTGGTGGGACAACATATTTTTGAAAGGTAGGACAGTCTAAATAAAATACACCCACAAGCCTATACTAGGATCAAACTAATGAATTTAGGCAACTATGATAGGCCTCTACAAGACCCCAAAGTCTCACCTTTTGATAGTGGATGGAAGAACAACCATGGACCAATGTATCACCGTCCCCAAGAGGCTTAATTTGCTGATCACACTAGGATTTTGATTACTTAGGGTCACCCCTTCACCCCAAATCCCTAATTTAGATTCGTACAAACTAATTACAACTATTTCCATCACTCCTAAGTGCCTCTTTAAGAAAAATCCACACAAAACAAGCAAAACTCACTGCATGTTTGGGGTTCTTTAGAAGCAAAGAAGTTGGGACAGCAGAAATGTGTTCCAAAACAAGTGTATCTAAAATTGATATATATTTTTAATGCCCAAAAAAGGTACCCTAAAATGTATTTATCCTGTAAAGATTTATTTTGGTTTGCATGTTACACCCAATTTAGTGTTTTAGCACTTACATGAAAATTTGGTCGTCTAGTGCAAGCAATTTTCGTTCTACAACTTGTGCAACCAAATGGACTATTCCAACACATTCAAATAGGAATGTTTACACTAGGAATGGTCCTCTTTCACACCCAAATACGTGGAATCACTCTGAGTTGCGTTCAACTAGATTGATCCCTTAAGGGTCCAAAGGGCAAAATGGCTGCAAACTTCAACACAAGGTTACTCGGACACCGTGATACTTAGAAACTTTTCGTCTAATCCTATAGGATCATGTTGGGCCCCTCTACAATAACCTCTCTTAGTTTTTATTATCTCAAAGTGGTTTTCCTGTGGTGTCCAGTTTTCAGTTGATGGAAAAAGTGTCAGATGGAAGCAGTGGAAAGTTGCAAGGTGGTGCAATTTTTGTTCTACAACTCGTGTGACCAAATGGACTATTCCAACATGTTCAAATATGAATGTTTATGCTAGGAATGGTCCTCTTTCACACCTAAACATGCAGAATCACTCCGAGCTACGTTCAACCGGATTGATCCCTTAAGGGTCCAAAGAGAAAAATGGCTACAAACTTCAGCACGAGGTTACTCGGACACCGTGATACTTAGAAACTTATCGTCTAATCCTATGGGATTAAGTTGGGCCTCTCTACAATAACCTCTCTCAGTTTTTGTTATCTCAGAGTGGTTTTCCCGTGGTGTCTAGTTTTCAGTTGATGGAAAAAGTGTCAAATGGAAGCAGTGGAAAGTTGCAAGGTGGTGCAATTTTCGTTCTACAACTCATGTGACCAACACTATTCCAACATATTCAAATAGATATAAGCTTTACACTAGGAATGATCCTCTTTCATACCCAAACACAATAATCGCTTTCCAGCCACGCTCAAATCCTAATCAATCCCTTAAGGGTCCAAAGGGAAAAAATGGGTGCAAATCCAGTCTTGAGGTTATCTCAAACAATCAGCCATGCTTAGGAACTTTTCTATCCGATCCTATGGATCATGTTATTCTTATACAATAACCTCTCAGCTTTGGTTATCTTAGAGTGGTTTCCCTGCGGTGTCTAGTTTTAGTTGATGGAAAAAGTGTCAAATGGGAGCAAAGTTGGAAAGTTGCAAGGTGGTGCAATTTTTGTTCTAACTTGTGCGTAATTAAATGGACTATTTCAATGGGTTCAAATAGGAATGTTTACGCTAGGCATGGTCCTCTTTCGCACACAAACATGCGGAATCGCTCCGAGCTACGTTCAACCGGATCGATCCCTTAAGGGTCCAAAGGGCAAAATGGGTGCAAACTTCAAAGATGAGGTTACTTGAATTATGCATGCTTTTAGAAACTTCTCATCTGATCCTATGGGATTGCATTGGGACCCTCTACAATAACCTCTCTCAGTTTTCGTTATCTCGGAGTGGTTTTCCCGTGGTGTTCAGTTTTTAGTTGATGGAAAAAGTGTTAGATGGAAGCAGTGGAAAATTGCAAGGTGGTGCAATTTTCATTCTGCAACTCGTGTGACCAAATAGACTGTTCCAACGCGATTCAAATAGGCATGTTACACTATGAATGGTTCTATTTTGCACCCAAACACGCTGAATCGCCCGATAATGTCAACTAGATACTGATCCCTTAAGGGTTTGAGTGTAGTATGTTGAAATAGGCCATTCCTCCTATTGTTCGGGATGTGTCTCAATGATATGGGCCTAATGTAACTTGAATTGTGGTAGTTTGAATGGGCCTATTGAGTGGTTTGGCAATCTTTGTATTGCATCAGCTTGTTGCTTACTATTATGCTTTGATAGATTTTTTCCAAGCATCCATAGCTTGTTCGAAAGCACCTATTTTAGGCTTTTAGCCATAGCAGGAAGGCAATGAACTGTTTGATAAAATGCTTTGATAAACATGTATGAAAAATGTGTTAGCATAGACAAGGCAGTGAACTCTTTGAAAAAATGCCTCAAAGAAATGTGGTTTCATGGTGATGAAACGGCATGACGAATGCCATGACAAGCAAATTGCTATGGATTGTCATGGCATTCCATCACCATTAAGACCACATTTCTTTGAGGCTTTTTTTCAAACAGTTTGCTGCCTTTTCTATGCTATTGCTTATTAGTATGCTTTGATAGATTTTTTCCAAGCATCCATGTAGCTTTTTTGGAAGCACCTATTTTAGGCTTTCAACCATAGCAACAAGAAAGTGAACTGTTTGATATTCCACCACCATGAGACCACATTTCTTTGACGCATCTTTTTCAAATAGTTCATTCCCTTATCTATGCTATTGCTTACTATTATGCTTTGATAGATTTTTTCTAAGCATCCATTGCTTGTTCGAAAGCACCTGTTTTAGGCTTTTAGTCATAGCAGCAAGGCAATGAACTATTTGATAAAATGCTTTGATAGACATGTATGAAAAATGTGTTAGCATAGACAAGGCAGTGAACTCTTTGAAAAAATGCCTCAAAGAAATGAGGTCTCATTGTGATG
Source organism: Sequoia sempervirens (assembly GCA_007258455.2). Classification (NCBI taxonomy): domain Eukaryota; kingdom Viridiplantae; phylum Streptophyta; class Pinopsida; order Cupressales; family Cupressaceae; genus Sequoia; species Sequoia sempervirens. The sequence continues at coordinate 76,874 of VDFB02071594.1, read as the reverse complement.
GAATGCCACAAAAATCAAATATTTTTTATTGTCATGGCATTCCATCAAGTCATGAGACCTCATTTCTTTGAGGCATTTTTTCAAAGAGTTCACTACCTTGTCTATTATATTGCTTACTATTATGCTTTTGATAGATTTTTTCCAAGCATGTATAGCTTGTTCAAAAGCACTTCTTTTAGGCTTTCAGCCATAGCAACAAGGCAACACTTGAACTATTTGACAAAATGCTTTGGTAGACATCTATCAAAAATGTGGTAGTATAGACAAGGCAGTGAATTGTTTGAAAAAATGCCTCAAAGAAATGTGGTCTCATATAATGCCATGACAAGCAAATGCAATTGGCAGGTGCTCCTAGTTATTAGCTATGCAATATGACATAATTGCATAACTACTTAGGTTGACTTTGTAAAAACTATATTGTAATTGAAATTTTGTCATCTATCAACATCTAGTTATTAGTTATGCAATGTGAAGCAATGCTTTGAGTTTGAAAGATGTGCAATGCAATGTAATCAATGCTATGAATATAAACTACAAAATTATAAATTAAAGTTCAAAACATAAAAATGACAAGTCAAAAGTATATGTGCGTAGTTGTAAAGTATACACTTGAATACATGTAAACTACCACAACCATGAATTTATAACAATGCAAATATGGACACTCATCGCATAAAAAGATTTTGTATTAATCAGCCAGCCATGCACGCATGTACATCAATATATGTCAATATAAGTATAAAAATATAGTTACAAAAAGCCATATAGGCTTACGAGAATGCCATATAGGCATACAACGTCAAATATATCGAATACAAAATATGTACAAAATTGCCATGTAGGCATACAACAAAGGGCTCTACATTCAAAATTCATTTCTCTCCATGCTCTGGTTCAAATACAATTTTCTTTCCCTTTCCTGGGCAACCCGATGGTGATAAATCTATCACCCGTTTCTGTTGAGGAGTGCTCCTGCTGCTCCTTCTAGGGTTTAGCTCTTGGTCAAGTTTCAACTGTTACAATAAGAATTACATACATTAATATATAAAAATTACATTATAAAAATTAATATATTTAACAAAATTTAATCACTTACAGCCATCTGACGATCACTCTCCTCGATGGAAATATTTGTACGCCGATGCTCAGGCGTGCTTGAGCCCTGTATAAACCATCAGAATAGGAATTAAACTACGAATCAATAATGGTTTGATTTTTCACTAGAACTAGTTCATCTATAACAATGAATGTAAATTGAAATTTAGTAATTTGCCTCATACCTCCCCTATCAGAGCCATCGAGGATTGTATTGCAGTAGAAACACCGATATCCATTGCCATTGTTATGTTTGGCGGTGTTTCTCTCACCAACATCTAAAAATAAAACAACAAATTATTCAATCAAAAAATAGTTATCGAATTTGAAGTAATGCTTTGAGTTTGAATGATGTGTAATGCAATGTAAGCAACAATATGATTATCATTTTTTTTAAAAGCAATAACCTAGGACAATCACATTGAAAAACAAAAGACCCTTTAGGACAAATTTTAAGTGAAAAAGTGTCAAAACACAATGTAAAATATGACAACCAATATGAGAAGAAGAGATGATCAAGTCAAAAGGTGCTTTGATAGTAGCCAACTGAGTTAAGTATGACAAATCCAAGTATCACTATTGCAAGGAATGGAGTAAGAGCTAAATAAAGATACAACGACAATAAAATGATGGATATTCTTCAAAACCCTTATTAAAAAGATTGTCATATAGCTTTAAGATATGCAATAAAATAAGTTTGACAATGGAATTAACCTTTGAGGATGATGAAAGGATTAAAATCTCGTGGCCCCTCACCATGAAAAGACCAAACATTCTTTGGCCTATCATTATGATTTCAAGTTTCTGGAGCAACATAATAGCCGTAAGCGTTTTATACCAGATAGATAGGTCAGGAGAAGGATCAATATATTATTTGATTAAGAGGAAATATAATTATGATATACATAACTAGACGAAAGGAAATTTCTTAACATAAATACTGCTAGGGAATTTCAATGTTGCCATTGTAGTTGGCATTAAAGCTGGTACCTGCAACATTGAAAATTATCCTTATATAAGAATTCCCTCCATCTTGTTGATTGGCTTGTAACACTCTTGATGGTGGTTGTATGAAATCTAATTATGACTCCTCTTCTACATTAGAGGGTTCATATCCTTGATCTGACTCTTCTGAATTATCAGAATCAAAATCACTAGCTTCCATGTTCAAAAATTCCCAACCAACATCTTCAATAAATTTATCTAGATCATCAGTAATAGTCTTACAAATTGGTTGCTAGTTCAAGTTCATTCTACTTTCATAATAATTTATATCCATGGAGTTCATCCATTCCTTGATGCCATCAAGTGAAGATGTTTGAGGAATGGCGTACATATGGAGTACATCTCGCTTGAATTATTTGAAAAAAATAGCCATATCAAATCTATTTTTCCCAAGTCCTACTCTCTCAAGGTTAAAAATCTCAGTCTCACTAATAGTGATTACTAAGAAAGGTAATTCCACCAACTCTACCAAAAAATTTACCATAGGAACAATAAAAGCAGAGGATTTGAAAGGAACTCCATGAAAACCAAGCTCTCTAAATGGTATATAAAACTCTAGTTCAAAATATTTTAGATGAGGTTGCTCCCATAACTCTCTTACTCGCTTGACAAATCATTGAAACTATGTATTGATTTTATTTTTCCTATTCCTCTCTTGTTGTTCTTCCTTAATTTCATTGGTGCAGGAGCACCTAGGAAGCAATAGAGAGTACACTAGGAAAAATGTGGAAGTATAGAATGAGTTTATGACTTAGATGTATGCCTTCAGGAATTTTTGTGGTTGGAATGATGTTTTCTAATAAGGTTATGTTGACCATGGGTGAGAAACAAAAAGGTTCTAGTCCAAAGTTTAGGAATGGAGGTTTTTGCAATTATTGACAATTTTTGCAAAAACATGCTCCTTTTGTGTTTGAGCAGCCAAGAAGGGCCCATTGGAAAAATAAATGTTGGGAAAGCATATTTAAAGGTTTCCTCAACCTTTGTGCAAGGTTGAAAGTACGTTTGTATGGATTGTTTTGTTGGAAATTGAAGGAAAATAGTTTTTTGAGTGAAATTTTCTATTTTTTGGTCTAAAAGAAGGCTCTAATGGATTGAATCTGGTTCTGTGTTGTGTGTAGGATGTAGAATAAATCTAGTACAATTTTTTTCTAGCCTTTAGATAGTTCTTTCAATCGTTTTCTTGTCTCTTTGTAAATATTTTGGTTTCTTTGTGCTTGCTGGCCTGAAATAGGCAGTGTTGAGTAAATGGGGTGCCAGAGCACTTTTCCACTGTACAAACCATACGACCTTTTGGAAATAGTTCCTAGACACCATGCTTGTACATATGTTAGTTGGTAGGTTTTTTTTGAGTGCAGGAGTTGCCAGCAAAGTGATGCCCTAGGCGAGCCAATGTAGGTCTGGCTAGGAAAAACTTGTTGTGTAGGTCACAAATCTTGTAGGGGTGCTGAGCCATTGAGGATTTTCTTCCTGAAGGAGGTAGGGTGGTGTGTTACCTTTTTACTACATGAAGGAGGAGGCTCCATCTGTCCATTTGGTGTGTAAACAAATTGGAAGTTTGCTAACTATCAAGGGAAGGCTTAAAACCCTAGTTTTTGCTCCATTTCATGTTTGAGCTTTGTACAGACAGTGGAAGGCTGAGACCTCAAAAATATTTAAGTGTTGTCCATGTGAACCAAGAACCTTGGAAAAAGAGTGGGAATTCCTTTTGAGATTTGTGAGTTCTAACCTATTTTGTAGGTGAAGGAGACCTAATAGGGGCTCAAGTGCTACTAGCCTTTCAAACCCTAGCTAAAGGATTGGTGAGAGCGATGGGAAGTTGAAGTCTTGGAGGTTGTTCAAACACCTTTGGAGGATAGTTTGAAGCCTTTTAAGACTTATCACTACCCCTGCAAGAGTTGATGGAGTGTTGAGGAAGATTGGTCTTTAGTATAGTGTAAAGGCTAAGGAAGAGTTGTGGCAATGAACCAAGGTGGACTTGGTGGTTGGAGTTTGTGATAGAAGAGGGTTTGGTCAGACAAACCAGGGGCACCTAGTCATGAGTAGGGACCTATAGGTTAGATTGGTGAAGCAAAGCACCAAGGAAGTCTTACAAGGAAAGGCCTAGAGTAGGAATTAGTGATTGATTCCTCCAACCCCTCTCCCTATCAGATTAGTATCAGAGCAAGCAAAAGATTTGGGATTGATCTTGTATGTCAAAGACAGAGTCTAGTGGTTCTAGCATCATGGTGACAAATACTGAGTTTTCCAAGAGGGTTGAAGAAACAGAGGAAGACAATAGGGTATTGAGAGAGAAGTTAGACCAACTTGAGCAAGCACTGAATGTTATGCGGTTTGATGGAAGAATAGCAAAAGAAGAAGAGGTTGCAGAGGAGGATATAATCCCTGAACCTGACCCTATATTGAAGGAGGATCCCTTCTTGAAAGCATTGAAGGCTTTGAGTGGAAAAGCACTTGAAGGAGTACCACTGTTTAGTGGAAAGATGGAGACTGATTTAGTTATGGATTGGATAGAGGGAATGGAAAACCATTTTGAGTGTGATGGAGTCACTAAAGCACAGAAGGTAAAGGTGGCTAAATCAAGACTAAGAGGTTCTACCTTAACTTGGTGGAAATTCATTCAGACAGAGAGGGAGAAGGAAGGCAAGCAACCTATCTCTACTTGGAAGGGAACGATTTCCAAGGTGAAAGAAGCATACCTACTTGAAGACTATGAAATTCAATTGCATAAGAGGAGATAGAGTTTGAGGCAAAGAGATTAGGATGTGAGTTCTTATACTGAGGAGTTTCAAAGACTTTGCATGAGGTCCAATGTCACAAAGGATGAAAGTATCAAGGTGGCAAGGTATCTCAATGGTTTGAAGTGGAACATTCAAGAGGAGATGGTTCTCTTAAGCCCCAAAATAGTGCACCAATGTTATCAATTGGCATTAAAGATTGAAGAGAGGAGTAAGAGGAAGCAAGATCAGATTTCTAAGGGCATAGGCAAAGGAAGATATCAAAGAGATCAAAGAGGATAGCGTGGTGGCTACCAAGGTAGAGGCAATGACCAAAGAAACCAAGGAAAGTAAAAACTCACAGAGCATGGAGGTGAAACATCTACACGAGGTGGATATAATAGGGGTAGAGGACCTCAAGGAGGTTCAAATAGAGGAAGAGGACCAGGTAGGAGCAATTATTATTTTGCAAACATGAAGTGTTACCATTGTAATCAAATAGGTCATCCTGCTTATAGGTGCCCGGAGAAAGCATCTTCATCAAGCAATGAAAAGAGAGTGGCTTATGCACAAGAGGACACCATGAGTCCTAAGGAATCTGAGGTAGGAGAGAATCTAATGTTCAACAAGGTTTAGATCAGCAACTGGTTAAAGAGGAACCAAAACAGAGGAGGGCTCTATTTAGAGTAAGGTGCAAGATACTTGGAAAAGTGTGCAAGGTCATAGTAGATTTAGGTTCAACAGACAATATCATATCAGAGGAGGCAGTAATGAAACTGAAATTAGAGAAGTCACCTCATACTAACCCCTACAAGGTCACTTGGCTAAACAAAGGGCAGAGTGTTTTAGTAAATGAGCAGGTAACGGTGGAGTTTTCCATTGGAGGATACAAAGATAAGCTGATTTGTGATGTATTACCCATGGATGCATGCCATCTTCTACTAGGTAGACCATGGAAATATGACAGAGGTGCCATAAATGATGGGAGAGAGAATACAATCTCATTCAAGAAGGATGGGAAGACTTTTAAGTTGCAGTCACTGTCAGAAGAAGAAGAGGGACAGTCAAAGGCACCAAACATCATGTTGAGTAGTGGGAAGGAGTTCCTTAACAATCTACATCAAGGAGGTGAAGGATATGTGGTTTTAATGCAGTCAAAAGATGAAGAAGAGATTAAAAAGACAATCATACCAGAATCAGTCCAAAAGTTGCTAGAAAAGTATAAGGATATTGTCAGTGATGGTACACCTGCAAATTTTCCTCCAAAGAGAGCTATAAGTCATCAAATTGACTTCATACCTGGAGCTTCATTACCTAACAAAGCAGCATACAAGCTTACACTAGATCAAAATCTTGAGGTAGCTAGGCAAGTGAAGGAGTTGTTGGATCAAGGCTTGATTCAAAAGAGTATTAGCCCTTGTGCAGTACCAGTGGTCTTAGCAACCAAGAACGAAGGTAAGTGGAGACTTTGCACTGACTCTAGAGCAATAAATAGGATCACAATTAGGTAGAGGTTCCCTATTCCTAGAATTGAGGACTTAATGGATTGTCTTGGAGGTGCACAATACTTCACCAAGTTGGATCTCAAGAGTGGGTATCATCGGATCAGAATTAAGGATGGTGATGAGTGGAAGACAACTTTTAAGACAAATGATGGGTTATATGAGTGGAGAGTGATGCCATTTGGTCTCTCCAATGCCCCTAGCACATTCATGAGGCTCATGAATGAAGTGCTTAAGGACTTTACAGGGATATTTGTGGTAGTGTACCTTGATGACATCCTCATATACAACAAGACAACAAAAGAGCATTTGAAACATGTGGAGAAAGTTCTTAGAAGGTTGCAAGAAGAGAAGTTGGCAATCAATCTAGAGAAGTGTGAATTCTTTAAGCAAGAGCTAGTCTATTTGGGTTTTGTAGTGTCCAAACGATCATTGAAGATGGATCCAAGCAAGGTGGAAGCCATCCTAAACTGGCCTACACCAACCATAGGGACTGAGGTAAGAAGTTTCCATGGATTGGCTCAATTTTATAGGAAATTCATAAGGAATTTTAGTGGTATATGTGCACCAGTCTTAGATACAATCAAGGGTGGTTTAAAAACTAAGTTTGTGTGGACTCAAGAAGCTGAGAAAGGGTCTGAAAAACTGAAACAAGAGGTGGAAAATCAACCAATTCTCTTATTACCTAGCTTTGACAAGTTGTTCATTGTGGAATGTGATGCAAGTGGAGTGGCAGTAGGAGGAGTGCTTAGTCAAGAGGGAAAGCCTATAGCCTTCTTTAGTGAGAAGCTCAATGAAGCAAAGAAGAAGTATTCAACCTATGACTTAGAACTTTATGCTTTGGTTCAGTCACTTAGGAAATGGAGGCATTATCTTCTACCGAAGGAGTTTGTAGTCTTTATTGACAATCAGGCACTCAGTTTTATCAACACTCAAGAGAAGTTGAGTAATAGGAATTTGAAATGGATGGAATACATCCAAGATTTTACCCTCACCATCAAGCACAAGAAGGGATAGCTAAACAAAGTGGGAGATGCATTGAGCAGGAGATTGTTGACAGTCCAAGAGATATAGATCAAGAGCATTGGCATAGAGAGTTTCAAGGATCTATATGGAGATGATGAAGACTTTTCAGAGGCCTATAAGGTATGTTCTAACTTTGAGAACCATTTCCATAGCCAATACTCTAAATATACTTTTCAAAATGGGTTATTGTTTAAGGGAAATCAATTATGTGTCCCAAGAGGCTCAATGAGGGAAAATCTGATTAGAAAACATCATTCCAACCACAAAAATTCTTGAAGGCATACATCTAAGTCATAAACTCATTCTATACTTCCACATTTTTCCTAGTGTGCTCTCTATGGGGTTGGAGGAATCAATCACTGATTCCTGCTCTAGGCCTTTCCTTGTAAGACCTCCTTGGTGCTTTGCTTCACCAATCTAACCTATAGGTCCCTACTCATGACTAGGTGCCCCTGGTTTGTCTGACCAACCCCTCTTCTATCATTCATCAAGATCATGCATTGACCTTCTTGCCCCTCCTAAAGTTTGGACCACATCCATTACCTCCACATAAAACTGGACATCCTTGGTCTTCATGGTTCCCACGCCATGATATGGTTATGCAAATGAAAATGAAGAAAAGTAATCATCTCCTTATCCATTGGCTGGAAGAATGCATGATTAATGTTTTGATACATGATATCAACTCTCTCTTCTGCTCTCATGGTTGAATATCAAAATCGAGTATGGTGGGCCTCTAGAGTTCCAATCATCTTTCTTCCTCTTCCACCAAATATTGTGTGATCCATGTCACTTGGCCCTAATTGGCTTTGTTTTAATTTGAAGTTTCTCCTAAGTCACCGGTGTAGCTCTCTCTACGCTTTCCAAATGAGATCATCTTTAGAGTTTAGTAATTTGCCACATGGTTGATGTGCTGAATCCCTTGCATCTAAGGGGTTTTAAAACCTTAGGGGCCTTAGATGAGAAAAAGAAGTAATGTTTTTCTTTTCTTTTTATGTGAGGACCTAGTAGTGAGATAAAGAGGACTGTATAGAAAATGAAAAAAGAAGACATAAAAATTCATGGACCATATACTATATCACTACATGCTAGCTAACAAGGACATGAATGTAGTAGATTTAATTATGATAAGGGGTATTGCAAGGTATGTTGAGGAATATATAAGAATGAAGAAGAATTCAATGGATCAAATTAGTGTCAAATGTTTTCCTAAAAGATCTCCCACACCCTATTAGGGAATTTAATCATTTCTAGGCATTTTCCACGTCCTATGGGAAAGTTAGGAGGCTCAATAGTTGAGAGTTTAATAGTGCCTGCTTCTTTCCATGCAATCATGATTAGTTAGAGAACATATAGAAACTTGATAGGCTATGCAACAAATGAAGAGAATATAGGGTATTTTTGACCTAGTCTTAAGCATCTCCAAGCATCTAGGAGATATTGAGAGTCTTAGTGATAGATAGAGATTAGGATAGAAGTTTTATTTTTGGTTACATTGACATCATGTAGGACATCCATAGTCTCTTATTATTGGATTCGTTGACATCACAAAAAAAAATTATATATAGGATGGAGTAGAATGTGGCTCTACCTTTGTCATTTCCATGTTAAATTTTTATTATATATATAGCTTGCTAGTGTAGGAATTCTAAGACAAACAATCATGGTAGGACCATTCTTAAAAGATTTCAAATAATAACCTAGTGAACCCATATACTCTTATGACTATATATACAAAAATCTAGATTAAACTTAGAATTCATTAAATTTAAGTTCTCTTTATTCTATATTACCTCAGTGAAAGTTTGAGCAAATCTACTCGCACTCGGAGGTGTTTCCTTGAAACCTCCAACAACACCCTGTTCATCATCCAAAATCACATATTAAAATACCATTCGTAAAACAATGCTATTAACACATGTAATAAATTTATAATTGTTTACTAACTTTACATACCCCACTGATAGGTGTACTACAAAAATAAGTAGATTGACTGGTGTACCCAAGGTCAACACTGTGACCCTGCAATTTTATTAAAATAATAAAACTAAATTAGTTAATCTTGCATTTCACAATCAAAATTTAATAAACTAAATTCAATGAACATGTTGAATTTTACCTGACTGTCAATACCATATGCATCATGTAGAATGTCAGCTGCCCTTTCCATCCCCATAGATGCATATGGATTAGGCTGCGTAGAAGCATATGGATCCTGCGTAGCACCCTCCTGAGGGCCGGTAGGGTCATACGAACAAGTGGCTCCGCAAGATCGACACACATGGCCTCGAAGGCCACCACCTGAAGACTCCCCTGGATTGCACTATACAATGGGGCTAGTGTGGTGGATGACACTCGAGTCAAGGATGTGATTGCCTGCAAAGTCTCTACATCAACACTCTCCTTTGCAACTGCAGGCATCACATCTGCTCACGAGGTGGCCTAGCGAGAGGTCATCTCCCCTGTCATGTAGGATCGGCTATGCAGGGCCTATCCTGTGCTGACCCCCCACCTCTCCCCTGAAACTCCCTCATATCAAAATAATTCAGGATTTGGTTCAATACAAACTCACAGTATAATTTCCTAAGAAAATATTGGGGGACTTCACAGTTATTGCACGGTAGGTAATCAAAGACCATATACCATTTGTCATAAAAATGGTTCCTAATCTCTTGGTGGTGGCACCAATGAATAGGAAACCTCTTTGCATTGAGGGTGAGATTTTGATTTGTTTAGGGTCAGTGAATAGAGAGCACAAATCGCCTTTTAGTAATCTTTAAATCTTTACTTGTTTATATGATAATTTTCATATTATGCCCTCGATGTTTGCCTCCTATTTTGCCATCCAGATATTTGTTGGGTAATTGCATCTACATTTTTTAACAAATCCTTCAATGAATCTGCTAGATGTATTCTTTCTGTGGTTGAAGAATTTTGATCACTCAACCTACTAATAAGATCCTTAACTTCTTTTCTATTGTTTTCAATTTCACTCCTCAAATTTTCTTGAGTGCTAGGAGGGTATTGAGAGAATGGGGGAGGTTGATTTTGTTGTTGAGGCTGATTTTGTTGAGGCTGATTTGGTTGAGGATTTTCCTCCTCTTGTTGAGGATTTCCTACAAATTAAAAAAAAAAATTCATTTCTAAACTAAAACAAACAAAATCAATTTAAAACTAACAAATTCAAAACAAATACCAAACAATACTTACCTCTTGCATCTCTTCGTTGTTGTGGCGCCATATTTGTGAAGAAATCCAATTGCTGTTGATGAATTTTGAAGAAATCACCTCTCCAAGAATGCAAGCGCGTAAAACAGGGTTTTTGGCCGCAGGCGGAGCTAAAACACAGAAAAAACCAAATGAGAAATGATATTTGGATTCGCTTTTTTTTTTGCTTTTAAAAAGCCATAACACAAACACGTTATAACATGTTTGCGTTATGGATTTTTTTTTTCTTGTTTGGCCACAAAAGTGTGACCATCTTGGTGCACTTACCCTTATGCTAGATTAGGATTACATCTGTTCACTTTAAAATTTCCATTGTGAATAGATTGTTGTAGTAGAAATCACATAGTTCAAGTCTGCTTCATTCACATAGGTAGACCCACCTAGGTCTAGTAGCACTTGAAGAGAAGGTCTAAACCATTCAGCCTTGTATGTTACCCTGAAACGTACCAATAGTTTGACAACCTCTTGAGGTATTTTACCTACATTTTTGAGAGCTAACACCACCCTTGATCAAAGGTATGCAATCTAGCCCACCTCACTTAAATATTGATGAAATTCCTAATGTTGAGATGTATGTACCTAGGAGAATGCCACCTAGAATTTTGTGTAGAAAGCCAAAGTGTTTGATTAATATTGATGAGGATATTTTGCAGCACATGGAAGGTAAGATTCCAACATGTACTTATAGAAGATATGTTGATAAGATTTGGAAATTGTTCTTTGAAAGGATAAATGAGACCACAAGATGTCAACTATTTGTTGAATTGATGTTGGGTATAAAGTATAGAAATATCATAAAGACTCTTGGGTTGAGAACATTGAATGCTTCAAATGAAAACACTATTGTGAATCTAAATCTAATGGATTCTTATGAGAGTGTGGGTAAGACCTCACGCTCAAAGGATAGTAATGTCACCCGACGTGTCATTACATCGACTTTGGTAAGTAGTTAAACAAAGAGAGCTCATCTCACTAGAAAGATGAAGGAACAATTGAGAATTAATAGAAAAACTTTATCAAGAGCAGTTCAAAGGTGACAAAGAATTGAGTGCACCAACTCAAATGAATTATGGGTATTCTCGGGGAGACTTCCATGAAAAGATAAAAAATTTATTGAAGCATTGAGAACAATAATTGAAGAGTATTGGAAGAATAACACAAGACCATCTCTGAATCAAAGAGATGTGGTAAGAAGGAGGATCGGTAGTCAGAACCATGAGCCACATCCAAAGCATTTTTTGGATATGAATCAAACCCATTTTTTTTGTATTTGTCAAATATATTTTGAAATGATTAAACCTTTTTATAATATCAAGATAAATCACACATGCAGTACTTGTTGTTGTAGACTATGTTGGAAAAACAAGGATAGACAACTGAGAGGGGGGGTGAATCAGTTGTCACAAAATATTAATACTATTCAAACTTTACTTAGCTTAATCTCTGATTTGATGAATGAACAATAAACCATAAACAATCAACACATCAAAAAAATAGAGAACACCAAGATTTTTTACATGGAAACCCTGTTAGGGGAAAAACCATGGTGGATGTTAGTCCACAATATTATACCCTGTTAAAAGTATAAGAAAAATAATGGGAATGCACATACATTCAGGCACACTACCTAGAGCTCACTGGTCAAATACAAGAGGGATCACTTCCCAACAATACATAGCAATACAAATTATATCCGCAAGGTAGGAACTGAGAAAATAGCTTCTACACAAGCTTGATTAAAGTTCTAGTTAAGCACATAAAACCTTCTTCACACTTCGCTCAAACTTCTTCTCACCCTACTCTGCAATCAAATGATTTGAACACTATTCACACATCTACACTTTCTCTAGTATGCATTCACTCTTATGCACACTAACTTCACTCAAACAATCGCTCTTATATATCCGCAACATGGAATTACATCAAAAACTTAGTCGGCCAAAAAATATAAAACATATTTAGAATTTCAGCCCAAATTTACTAATAAATTTTCAATGTGGATCAAACACTATCGACTAATATCAAGATGCAACCCAAAACAATATCCTCGAGTGCACGAAACATTGAAATTTAAATCTTCAAGGATCCACAACATGTTACAACCATCATGTCGGCCAAGAACATGAAAACTTGAACATACTGAGAAATTTTTTTGACCACGAGCACACCGATCAATGTGGACATACAAAAAGAATAGAGAATGATCTAGAAGCATCAACAAACAACAAGAACTAATAGAGAATCATTCACAATAAATTTTTTTACTAGAAACACATAAAATCCAATTAGGAACACGGACATAACCCATACAAATATTGTCAGAACACAACTGTTCATAGCATGATCAAATCTTCACATGGACCTCTAAAACTTCTGTTAGATGAACTAGATACTCTCAACACTAAACCCTTTAGTCCACAACAACTGATCTTCAACATACATAACAAGACACCTTCATGACCTTCACTGTTCCACTGGAAACCTACAACTCTTCCTTTAACAAATTTCTCAATATCCTCGACATATATAGCCTTCAATACAATAATGCTAATAGTGTTGAAATCAATGAAAATCACAACATCCAACAATCTCCCCCTTTGGCATTGATAGCAACATATGATGTGAAAAATACCATCAACACAACTCTCAATCAACACTTACTCCCCCTTAGATTCTGACTCTTCTTCCTTAACCTCTTCTGCATGATCTTCTCCCCACAAGACTCTTCACTCAGATAAGCAACAATTTTTCACATGACTCTTCTTTCCATTTGAAATAAATGGAAAAGATAAGCATTATCTTCCCACATACAAGCTTTGAACCACATATCTACACATCTGACTACTCCCCTTGAGTAGTAGCCACAAAAACATCAATCTGGATCAAGAAATATCTATGACATCAATCTGGATCAAGAAATATCTATGAAGCACACAGATTGATGCAAGAAAATGCATCTCTAGTTCATATCAGGAGGGGTAATCACCCCTAGCATCCCTCTAAGATAATCAAAAGTATCCTTTGACAACGGCTTGGTGAAATTTTTTGCAATCTGTTCTTTGGTAGGAACATACTCTAGTCTGACTTCTTTCTCACACACTTTTTCCCTCAAGAAGTGAAACTTGATTGATATATATTTGGTATTAGAGTGTAGCACCAGATTCTTTGATATGTTAATTTCATTTGAGTTGCCATAGTATATGGAAATAGGTTCATCATTTACTACTCTGATATCTTTTAACATCTGTTTCATCCACATCACTTGAGTACAGTTATTTGCAACAACAATATACTCTACCTCAACAGTAGATAGAGAAATGGAATTCTTCTTCTTTCTCAACCAAGACACCAGATTCTTCCCTAGGAAGAAGGCACCACCACTAGTACTCTTCCTGTCATCTAAATCTCCTACCCAATCCACATCAGTTTATGCATTCAAAGTAAGATCATCATCCTTAGGATACCAAAGCCTAAAGTCAACTGTTCCTTTATAGATACTTGAAGATTCTGTTTACAGCAGTCACATGAGACTTTTTTGGATCAGCCTAAAATCTAGCAACCATACGTACATCATTCATAATATCTAGTTTGGTCTGAGTTAAGTAGAGCAATCCACCAATCATTGACTTGTATCTTGTTTGATTTTCCTTAGGAGAATAATCATTCTATGTTAACTTACATTCGGTTACCATGGGTGTACCAACAGGCTTTGAGTCTTCCATGCCAAAATTCTTCAACAACTCTCACATATTTGGACTGAGATATGGAGATCCCCTTGTCTAACAGAGTAACTTGTAATCCCAGAAAGAACTTCATCTCTCCAATCATGCTCATTTCAAATTCACTCTTCATTTCATTAGCAAACTTCGTACATAGATTGCCATCTCCTCCAAAAATAATGTCATCAAAAAATACCTCAATAATTAACTCTTTGTCATGATCCAATTTGAAATACAAGTTGTTGTCAGCAATACCTTTATTGAATCCAAGCTTTAGTAAATATTTATCCAGTCTAGCATGCCAGGCTCCGGGGGCTTTCTTGAGTCCATATAGAACTTTCTTCAATTGACAAACCATGTTTTCCTTATGAGTTAGTTGAAGTCCATCTTACTATTCAATATATACTTCTTCTTCTAGCTCACCATTAAGAAAATCTAACTTCACATCCATTTGATACAATTTATAGTTCTTATATGTAGCATAAGCAAGAAATAACCTTACAGCTTCAATTCTGGCAACAGGGGCAAAGGTTTCTTCAAAATAAATACCTTCCATTTGTGAATACCCTTTACATACCAGTCTTGCTTTATTCTAGACCACTTCACTTTATTCATTCAGCTTATTCCGAAAGACCCATTTAGTACCAATCAAATTTTTATCTTTAGCTTTGGGAATAAGTATCCATGTATCATTATTTTCAATTTGCATCAGTTCTTCCTTCATAGCTTCCATCCAGTGTTCATCATTGCAAGCTTCATTGAAATATTTAGGCTCAATCTTGGAAATCATGCAATACTCATCCGAAATCTTTCTTCTAGTTTGTACACCTTTATTCTTGTCTCCTACAAATTTTTTTTAGAATGATTTTGCTTCACATACCTCATAGTTTTAGTATTCTATCAAACTTTTGGGTCTTCTGATCTTTCTTCTGCACTTGCACTTGTCTCTCCTTCTTGACTACCTTGATTTACCAGAACATATTGAAGCTGTTTTATCTGAACATATGGCACAATTTTAAGTTGATTCTATGTCTGAGCATTCTTCCCTTTGTTTATGTTGTCTTCTTGGTCATCTAAATCATATCAATAGTATTTGGATGATTTAGCAGAATCCTCATTAACTTTGACATGTGCACTCTCAACCATTTTTCTTAATCTTTTTGTTATAGCACCGGTAGGCCTTGCTTTTAGTAGAGTAACCTAGAAATATTCCTTCATTGCTTCTTGCATCAAACTTTCCTATATCCTCATCTCTCTTGATGTAACACTTGCTTCAAAAGATCTTGAAATATTTAACAGTAGGCTTATAACCAAACCATAGTTCAAAAGGAGTCCTACCAGAATTACCATTTACATTTACTCGGTTCAAAGTGTACAAAACAATTCTTATAGCTTCACTCCAATAGATGTGAGGCACATTTCCCTCAATCATCATTGTTCTAGTAGCATCCAAAATTGTTCTATTCTTCCTCTCTGCAACTCCATTCTATTGAGGGGTTTGGGGATCAGATAATTGTCTTCTGATTCCATGCTCTTCACAAAAAGAATTAAACTCCCTGGAGGTGAACTCACCACCTCTGTCTGACCTTAAGCATTTGATTTTTAGACCTTTCTCATTCTCTTCCATAGCTTTGAAACTTTTGAACTTCTCTAATGCTTCACATTTTTCTCTTAAGAAAGCAACCCATATCATTCTAGAATAATCATCAATAAGCAGCATAAATTACCTTTCACCATGGAGACTTTTGACTCTGGAAGGACCACATAGATCAGTATGCACTAGCTATAGTAACCCATTTGAATGATGTTGTTTGCTCCAAAAAGAAACTCTAGTATGTTTTCCCATCTGACACTCCTTGTAGATTGTGTTAGATGGATTCATTAGCTTAGGTAGATCTCTTACTGCTTGAGTGGAACTTACTTTGACAATGTTATCAAAATTCACATGACACAACCTTCTATGCCATAACCAACTTTCATCTATTTGACCAATTAAACAACTTTCACTAGCAACATTCAGGTGAAAAATATTACCTTTTGTTTGTTCACCTAAAGCAATTACATTTCTAGAACTTCCAAATATCCGAAATCTTCCATGTTTGAACTGAAGATCATAACCCTTGTCCACCATATGTCCAACACTCAACAGGTTGTGCTTCAAGCCTTCAACATAAAGAACATCATTAGTGTTATGCTTATCACCAAGACAAATAGATCCTCTGCCATGAATCACACAAGCATTGTTATCTCCAAATCTTACAACCCCACCATCATACTTCTCTAGAATTATAAATTTTATTTTGTCACAAGTCATATGATGTGAGCATTTGATTTCAATGACCCACTCATCCTTTTCTTCAATTTGGGTTGCAAGAGCTTTCTCAACTTTAGCACATTCAGTAGCCACTAGACTATTTTCCTTGATAGCAATGAAAACCCAATCATCTTCATTTACTTTTTCTTTATTAGATTATTCATTAGTCACACCTTCTTGAACAAAATAACATTTCTTTTGAAATATAGGTTTGTAAGGCTTAGACCTAGGAACTCTTTCAGGACACCTTGATGCAAAATGACCTATTTTACTGCAAGAAAAACATTTGATAGGCAACTTTCCTTTATACTTACCTTGTCCTCTACCTTCTTTGTTTACAATTAGTGCTTCCAACTCTTCTACCTCTCTTTCTTCATCTTCAATTTTTTTCATTTCTTCCTCATACTTGAATGTCTTTCCAGAACTCTCTCCCAGATCATATCTTTTCTTATTTCTTCCAGATATAGTAGCCTTAAATGCAGTTTCAGTCTTGGGGACAAATTCACCAAATTCGCTCAACTCAAAGGCAACAAGTTTACCAATCAGTGTATCCCTTATGATATTCATCAATGATCTGGTTTCTTCAATAGCATGAGCCTTTTCTTTGTAGGAGGGAGGCAATGATCTGAGCACTTTAGATAAAATTTCTTCGTCATCTAGGGTACCACTGAAACATCTAATACCCATCACTATTTGATTTACTCTTTGCATAAAAGAAGAAATATTTTCATCTTCACCCATCTTCAAATTTTCATACTTTCCTTTCAAACTTTGTAGCTTAGCCATCTTCACATGTACATATCCTTCATACAAAGTTTCCAGCTTCGTCCACATCTCATGAGCTGTCCTTAGACCTATCACATTTGTCATTTATGAATCTATTAGAGCACTCAACAAAGCTTCCATAGCCCTGGCATTATTCTCAGCCTTTTTAATCTCATCAGTAGTGCAAGGAACATTCTAAGGAATAACATATTTTTTCTTTGTAATCTTCTAGAACGATTCTCCAATACACCTCAAATGAAACTCCATCCTAGTTTTTCACAATGAGTAGTTTGTTCCATCAAATCTAGGATTGTCCTTCTTGTATGATGCCATCTCCGATCACCTCAAACTTTTAAAATTCTTTAGAGGAACCTGCTCTGATACCAATTATTGGAAAAAAAAAGGACAAACAACTGAGAGGGGGGGTGAATCAGTTATCATAAAATATTAAGACTTTTCAAAATTTACTTAACTTAATCTCAGATCTGATGAATGAACAATAAACAATAAAAAATCAACACATAAGAAACATAGAGAACACCAAGATTTCTTATGTGGAAACCCTATTAGGGGAAAAACCATGGTGGATGCTAGTCCACAATATTATACCCTATTAAAAGTATAAGAAAAATAATGGGAATGCACATGCATTCAGGCACACTGCCTAGAGCTCACTGCTCAAATACAAGAGGGATCACTATCAAAGAATACATAACAATACATATTAGATCTGTAGGGTATGAACTGAGAAAATAGCTTCTACACAAGCCTGATTACAGTTCCAGTTAAGCACATAAAACCTTTTTCACAGTTCGCTCAAACTTCTTCTCACTTTGCTCTGTAATCGAATCATTTGAACACCATTCACACATCTGCACTTTATCTAGCATATATTCACTCTTATGCACACTAAATTCACTTAAAATTTTTCTCTTATATTACCGAAACATGGAATTACATCAACAATTTAGTCGACCAAAAAATATAAAACATAATTACAATGTCGACCCAAATTTACTAATAAATTTTCAATGTGGATCAAACACCGTCGGATAATATCAACATGCGACCCAAAAAAATATCCTCGAGCTCACCAAACATTCAAATTTAAATCTTCAAGGATTCACAACATGTACAACCATCATGTCGGCCAAGAACATGAAAACTCGAACATACTAAGAAAAAAATTTGACCACGAGCACACCGATCAAAGTGGATGTACAACAAGAATAGAGAATGATCTAGAAGCATCCAAAAATAACAAGAACTAACAGAGAATCATCCACAACAACAAAAATTACCAGCAACACATAAACTTCAATTAGGAACACTGACAAAACCCACAAAAATATTGTCAGAACATAACTGTTTATAAGATGATCAAATCTTCACGCGAACCTCTGAAACTTTTGGTAGATGAACTAGATACTCTCAGCACTAAACCCTTTAGTCCACAACAATTGATCTTCAAAGTACAAAACAAGACACCTTCATGACCTTCACTGTTTCATTGGCAACTTGCAACTCTTCCTTTAACAATTTTCTCAATATCCTCGACATATTCAACCTTCAGTAAAATAATTCTAATAGTGTTGACATCAATGAAAACAACATATCAGTGACACAACCATAGCATCCAACAAACTACATATTGAATTCTCTAACCATTATGATATTTATCATTCTATATGTTTAGATTTGCATACTAGCGATGTTTTGCATGATTGTGGCATACAAGCCCCACCAAAATCTTCAAGAGAGTTCTTATGAAATTTTTTATGTGAAATAGAGGATGGAAAAATATTCTACAAAACGCTATGATTGGATGGTTCGTGTCAGTGTTGTGGTGTCTTGTAGCGTATGCCAGTATGTCAACATATGGAAAGCACACATGAGGTGGAACATAAACTAGTAGAGTTCGCGAAGTATAAAAATTTGGCATATGCTACAAAAGATGGTAATCAAGAAAAAAAGGTGTGATTTGGTTATTTAGAAGATTCCGGTATATCAGTTTATGTCCATGTTTTGTGACAATATAGTGTATGAGTATGCAAGACATACCCATAGAGCCCGATGGTTGGACACACAATTCAAGCTATGTAAGGAAACCTTTCCAATTGGCAGCATAGTTTTAGTGGTTGAATTTGTAGAGAACTACACTCTATAGCCACAATGTGAGGTGCAATCACAATATTACAACTTCACATAGGTTTTGATATTTGTGCACATAACATTCATTCATGCAACTGATAGTACAGAGGACCAAAGGAAGGTATTGAGGGAGTATCACTTTTATATTAGCGATGATCACACACATTCTCCAGAGTTTGTGCAAGGTTGCTTCTAGATGTTCTATAGTGATTTGGCTTAGAGGGGCATAACATACGGTCGACATATAATATGGTCAAATAACTTTGCAACACAGTTCAAAAACTCATGCATGTTCTACTGGTTATGCATGATGCATGTCATTATAGGTGTTCAACATATGTGGAACTTTTGTGAGGATAGGAATGGAAAGGGGGAGCATGACTGTGTAGGAGCATGTGTGAAAAGAGCATTAGCATGAGAAGAGTTAAAGTATAAAGACAATGAAAATTTGACAGATGCAAAATCAATCATCGAGTGGTGTAATGCTTTGATGGGTCCAGGTAATGAAGGTACGTCTTTAGTTTGTAGATTTGTTTGGTTGATGGATGATACTAACATTGCACCATATGAGCATTGTTGTACACTAATAGGATTGAGTGAGCTACACTCTTTCCTTAGCTCAAATGAAGGTTCTTGGAGTATCAATAAACAGAAGATGGAATGCTTTTGTTCTTCATGTACAATGCAAGTTTGGGATGATTGTGAGTCAAAGAAGTGGGTTGAGAAATGGTCATTAAGTTATCTTAGCCCACTTCAGACGTATCGCCCTCTGACAACATTGGAACTAATAAAAATGGATTCATCAGTTGAATTTTACCACATATTAGATCTAGTTCAACCAGGTAATATATCTACTTAGTTTTTGAAATTCCTATTGTTATCTTACTTTGTAGTGTATTTGTAATGTTGACTAATTTCAAGAGATTTTCTACACATATCAATGCAGGGCATGTTTATGCAGTTATTGTAGATGAAGAAAATGAAGAGGGAACAAACTATTACTTGTGTCATTGTGTTGAGGCCAAAACCCCAGTTACAGATCATGGAGAAAACATCAAATACCCTACATGCTTAGTTGTTGTTACTGGAACGTGGCTTAGAAGGTACCCACATAAGAGTGTTAAATATTAGCTGTTTTAGGACTTTGAAATGCGTCCAAAGATTCTTCATTACTCGAACCTTATCATGACATCCAATGTTCATTTGACCAAATATGAGGGTAGAACTTTGAACAAGACCTTGTGGAAGGTCCATGAGTCTGACCATGAGGCAATTATTGATACAATAAAGAGTAGAGTAGACTCAAATGCTTCGTTGGATTAATTTGTAAGTATGCACATTGGTTCTTATTAATTTATACTTGTATTAAAATTAATTTGTATGATGCCAATGCTATGATGCTAATTCTATCATCTAATGTTTATATCATCTTCTTTTACTTTTCCTATTTGTAAGTAACCTACTAAAAATTGATTGGTGTCCCCTTGCAAAAAATATTGATTTATGAGCCATCCAAGCGAGTCTCAGCCAAAAAAACAATGCAACATCCTTATTTTGATGATCTTGACAAATATCAATTATTATTTTAAGCCATTATAAAAGTGCATGTGAAGCTTAACAAGGGAATTTCAAGTTATTCATTTGAAGTTAACCTTATCATGAGCACCTATGATGTAGACATTATATGAGCATTTGAAATTTCAAGTTATACTATTCATGAGAGGTGTTGTGTGGAATAGGTATATTGGAACTCCCAATGAAGATGTATTGCCAAGAGCAACTAAGTTGAGAGACTGGCATGCCTATCCTCAATGGAAGCATCAATATTTATGCCTTGTTGTTCCTAACTTGGAACCAAATGGTGTGGATTTGTTGTCTGTAAGTGCCTTCCATCTATTTTCATTTCATTTCCATTTTGGATGCTCTTTCTTTTTCTTCTTTTACTTTTCCTATTTTTAAGTAAACTACTCAAAAATGATTGGTGTCTCCTTGTAGAAAATGTTGATTTATGAGCCATCCAAGAGAATATCAGCCAAAAAAGCAATGCAACATCCTTATAAATTGATGATCTTGACAAATCTCAATTCTAATTTGAAGCCATTATAAAAGAGTGTGTGAAGCTTAGCGAGGGAGTCTCAAGTTATTCATTTTAAGTTAACCTCATCATGAGCACCTATGATATATACATTATAAGAGAATATCAAATGTATGAGTGACATTGTAAAATATCTGTGAGAATGGAGTACCTAAGACATTGTGCCTACAAGTACAAGCACTCTGGTTTTAGAATGGTGTATGAAGAATATTAGACAATTGTAGTAAAAATAGAAGAATTAGTAGAGACAAATAAATCTAATTTTATTATAAACCTCATATTATTAATATAGTGAGTGTAATAACCATTGATGGTTACTAATCATTCTTTTTCTTCTTTTATTCTCTCCCTATTATAACTAGCACCAATTGTCTAACTTATTATAAAAAAACATTTATTAAAACAAATAAACCTAATGATTATATCAATATAAATATAGCATACAATCCATTCAAATAAACATTTGTAATGAGATTTACTCAAATTTTGAAATTTATTAATACCCTCAAACATTTGTAATTCATGCAATGTAATCCCTTAACATTCTAAATTGCAGAAAGTAAGCAATCTTAGACGGCCTACTACTTGGATAATTTGTTAGTTATGGGAATTATGTCTAATGCATTGGGATCACATAGGGAACCTCTATAGTAGCCTCTCTTAGTTTTTGTTATCTTGAAGTATTTTTTCTGTGGTGTCCAATTTTTACTTGATGGAAAAAGTGTCAATTGCAAGTAGTGTAAAGTTGCAAAGTGGTGCAACTTTTGTTCTACAAATCGTGTGACCAAACAGACTATTCCAACACATCTAGATGGGTACATTTACACTAGGCATGGTTCTATTTTGCACCCAAAAATGCAAAATCACTCTGAGCTACGTTCAATCGGCTCGATCCCTTAAGGGTCCAAAGTGCAAACATGCACCAATATTTGAGGTGCTCTTACTCAGAAACTGTGATGCTTATGAACTCTCTTTCTGAGCCTAATAGATCACGTTGGGCCCCTCTACAATATATTCTCTTAGTTTTTGTTATCTTAGAGTCATTTTCGTATGATGTCTAGTTTTCACTTGATGGAAAAAGTGTCAAATGCAAGCAGTGTAAAGTTGCAAAGTGGTGAAACTTTCATTTTGCAACTTGTGTGACCAAATGAACCATTCCAACGCATATAGATGGGTATGTTTATGCTAGGAATGGTCCTCTTTCACACCCAAACATGCATAATTTCTCTGAGCTACGTTCAACCGACTCGATCCCTTAAGGGTCCAAAGTGCAAAAGGGCAACAATCTTTGATGGGCTATTACTTAGAAACCATGATGTTTACAAACTCTCCGTCTGAGCCTATGAGATTGTGTTGGGATCCTCTACAATAACCTCTCTTGGTTTTTGTTATCTCAGAGTTTTTTTCCCATGGTGTCCAATTTTTACTTGATGGACAAAGTATCAAATGCAAATAGTGTAAAGTTGCAAAATGGTGCAACTTTCATTCTGTGAATCGTGTGACCAAACGGATTGTTCCAACACATCTAGATGTGTAATTTTACACTAGGAATGGTCCTCTTTCACACCCAACCATGCAGAATCACTCTGAGCAATGTTCAACCAACTCAATCCCTTAAGGGTCCAAAGTGAAAAAGGGAAACAATCTTTGATGGGCTATTACTCAAAAACCATTATGCTTACAAACTCTCTGTTTGACCCTATGGGATAGTGTTGGGTCCCTCTACAATAAATTCTCTCATTTTTTTTTATCTCAGAGTCTTTTTCCCATGGTATCCATTTTTCACTTGATGGAAAAAGTGTAAAATGCAAGGAGTGTAGAGTTGCAAAGTGGTGCAACTTTTGTTCTGCAACTTGTGTGACCAAACAAACTATTCCAATGCATCCTGATGGGTATGTTTATGCTAGGAATGATCCTCTTTCACACAGAAACATGCAGAATCACTCCGAGCTACATTCAACTGACTTGATCCCTTAAGGGTCCAAAGTGCAAAAGCGTAGCAATATTTGATGGGATATTACTCGAAAACCATGATGCTTAAAAAATCTCTGTCTACGCCTATGAGATTGCGTTGTGCCCCTCTACAATAACCTCTGTCAGTTTTTGTTATCTTAGAGTCGTCTTCTCGTGGTGTCCAATTTTCACTTGATGGAAAAAGTGTCAAATGCAAGCAGTGTAATGTTGCAAAGTGGTGCAACTTTCGTTCTACAACTCATGTGACCAAAAAAACTACTCCAACACGTCTTGATAGGTCATTTTATGCTAGGCATGGTCCTCTTTCGTACCCAAACATGCCAAATCACCTTGAGCTACGTTCAATTGGATCGATCCCTTATGATGGTATGTAAAAAAATTGAAAAGAGAAACATACACATGACAGTTGAGAAGTTTGAGTTTTCCACACTGTAGTGTAAAAAAAAAAGGTCCTTTTTTTGCACTCATTTAGGTCCTCCTTGTGGATTTTGGCTTAATGTTGCCTCGATTTAGTGCTGTAATGTGAATAACACATTCACATTACGTCTTGGGCCCTTGTGAACTAATGAAATTTAATGATTCCTTACAAAAGTTTTGTGAAGCGTTGTAACACACTTTCACACTTTTCTAGGATATTATCAATTAACTAAGCATAATAAATACAATTTCACCTTAAATCAATCTTATCCTTGCCTTATCTAGAGTGTTGTAACACACTTTCACATTCCTTTAGGCTTGTCATTAATAATTGGGATTTCTTATGCTTTAATTGGCCCCATTTTGCATCCATAGGCCTTACTTATGTGTATTTTTGAGAATAATCTTGACAAATATCATTTAAAAAATTTAAATCCTAAAACCCACCTTAATTTCCTAAGGTGGGACTCATTTTCCATTATGGGTGAATGAGTCCCCTTAGGTGGGACCCATTCGCCTAGGGTGGTGAAGAGTCCCCTTTAGCTCAAAATTCAAATTTAATTTAAATTTCTTGCAGATTTTTATTCTCCAAGATCTAAGGTCAGCCTGAAGTGTTGTGATTTAGGGAACTATTGCATAATTGAGTATAAATACAAGGTTCTTTCTCTCATTTTCATACCTAGCATTCAAGTATTCATCCATATAGTTCACAAGGTTATTTGAGCATTCATAAGAGCATTCAAGGCATGTCAAGGGAAGATTATCAAGCATTCATGATCATTTTCAAGTGTCTTTCATCATGTCAAGGATTATTTGCATCATGTTGTTTTAGAGCTAAAAATTGTGCTGTAGGATTTGTAAGCATTCCATTCAAGATCTATCAACATCAAGCTAAAGTTCAAGTCTACATCCATTGGAGCCATCACTTACATGATTACAACATCTTAGTGCAAGGATTTGGTGAGTTGCAACATTGTCTTTTGTTCATTCATCATTCTCTATTCTATTTCATTCTATTTCAAGGGTTTAATTACAACAAGGGGTTTGACCAAGGAAAACCCTTATTCACTAACCCTACAACATTTTCCCCTCTTCTTGTGTGTGATTTGTAGGGCTAGGTTGTATATTTTCCAAGAAGTCAAGTTGGAAAAAAGTTGTCAAGTGCTTAAAAGTTGTCAAAGTTGTCACTAAGTCCTAGGAGAAGCTTGGAGGTCTACAGGCTGAATTTTGTAGTTTCGGACCCAGATCTGAATCAGGAATAAAAGAGAAAACCAAGAGGCACAAAATCCACTTCAAAATTTCTAGAAAAGCAGAAGTGGACTGATTCACCACTATTGGGGAATGAGTCACAGTATACATGCCTAAATAAGATTTTTGTAGATTTGAGTACCCAGTTTTCCGAAACCTATTCTGACACAGTTTACTCGAATTGGACTAATTTTCCCAGACTAGCGTATGAGTCCCAGTTAGCTTCAACATAATATTTTTTAGGATTCTAGAGCTCCATCCTATCTTCTTCAGTTTCCCAGGTGCACATTTCTAGTTTCATATTTTTTTGTTACATTTTACTTGCATTTATAATTTTGCATATCACACTATGCTTTCAGACATTTTCTTTTCTAAGTTTACACTTTGTGGAAAACCCCTCATTAGACATCATTCAATCCCTAGAACCTTCCCTTTTCTAGATTTCAATCTCCTTTGCATTGAAATCTCAAGGGTTTTTTCTTGAGTGAAGGGTTGAAAAATTGGTCTTTCTCCTTTTAGGTCCAAAACCCTAGAAGCGAAAGAGAGCACCATCATTTTTCTACATTTCATTTTGGTGAACCTACATATAGATCATCATAATTCTAATTTGGAGCACATTTTCATGCTAGATTTATCTTGCATTAACATTGCATTAGGCTTTGCATTGTTTAATTTGCATTCTAGGGTTTCAAAGTTTGCATTACTGAAAATCTCATTTAGCTTGCATTATTGCACTTAATTTCACTGACAAACAATAAAATTCTGTATTTGTATCTCAGATGTACATCAAAAAACATAAAAAGCATAAATATCCAATTCAAAATTTTTGAAAATTTTCAAAAAAATTTGTACCTGGACTCATTCGCCACCTTGGGTGAATCGGTCCTGTTGCATATTTGTCATTGCATTTTTTGGCATTCAGTCTTCATTTTTTGAGTTTCTATTTTATGTGGTTAACTCTCTATTTTTGTTTGTAGACTCTTTTAATTCATCACATATTGTTTAATTTCATTCATCTTGTGCATTTCTTAAAATCAAAATTATATTTACAACATTGTTGCATAGTTTGGAATCTAAAATTTTCATCATGGATATGTGCTTTAATAAGCTTTGGATGTCCTTAAAATCCTTACTGGATGTGTCAAGTTGTGCCTTTGGAAATGATCCTAATGACATTGAACTTACTCATGATCCTTCAACTCCTAATGCATGTCCTCCTCATGATGTTGACATCATTAGAGAAGATGATGACAGCATGAATAGGTTCCTAAACGATTACCTTGACAACCTTGAAGCTAATGCATCATTCTATGCATCCATGAAACAACAAGATCTTCCTACAATACCACCTCTTGAGATGTTTGGTTACTTACATCCTGAAACAAAATTTGAACCTAAGTTCCCCACAACAGGTGAACCTGGTTCCTCAAGACAAGCAAACACTCAACCATTTTATGATAACATAGTAACAAACACTCCTATCAACCTTGAAGAAACATATGGCAAAGGTTTCACAATCTTGATTAAACAAGGATGTGATACAAGTGAACATGAAATTCATCAACTCCTATAGAAAATACTAGGGGATGAAAAAACAAAAGGGATAGGCTATCAAGATCCCCCTCATAACAGAAGGCCTCCTAGAGAATATCTAAGGCTTCAAGATGATGGCACAATGATCTTTGATTTCCCTCCCGATTTGCATGTCCTTCTTCCTAGAGAGAAACCCTTGACTAATAACAAGGAAAAGGATGAAAGGATCCCCTTGGGTCCTCCTCCTTCACATTTAACTAAAGAAAAGAGTGAATCTAGAAAAGGCAAAAGACCTTACAAACTACAGAAACTAAAATCTCCTCGTCCACCGCCCAAAAGTGAAAGGAAATTACTTGAATAATTTTAAACAAAGAACTAATCACATTACCACCTATGAATAGGTTGGTGCTATATTCTAAAGATTCCAAATTTCCACATTGTGTATATCATCATGTTCTCAGACACAATACCGATGAATGTTGTGCATTCCAGTTAATATTGAAAAACTTTCAGTTTGATGGAAATGATTGCCATCGTGTGATTGCCTAGCTTCATATAGTTTTACCCCTTGTCATGTAATAGTTGTACAATATTCTATTCTCACTATCACATGACCTTTCCCATCACCCACCTCGGCTCATTCTTGCCTTGCACTCAGTGGGGGCAAGCAATTGATAGCCTTTCCCTAGTAATGCATTTGTCATTGTCCCTTAGACGTGTTGTCTACCTTCCGCTTATACCTACTAAGATTGGGAGGTAGATGACTTGCTCATCGGTTGAATCACATTTCCCTTTCTAGTATTTTACATTTTCATTTTCATTTTCTCTTTTTCTTTTGTGTGATTGCATGTGTGTAATGTGATCCCCTATGATGTTCTGTTTGATGTTCTCTCTCTTTGTGACATTCCTCTATTTGTATCTTCATTCTTCTCTATGTTGTGCATCGCTTTCGCTTTCACTTTCACTTTTCTTGTGTTTTCCTTTTGGGGATGACACAAGGAATTGATACATTCATGTCTCTTTCATGTTGACCCAAAAGGATTTCCTTGTCTTTGTCTTTTCATTTTATCTTTATCATTTTTCTTGTATTTTCCTTTTGGGGATGACACAAGGCATTAAGACATTCATGTCTCCTTCATGTTGACCCAAAATCTCTTCCTTTTTCTTTCACCTTTTCTTTTTCATTCAAGTCTTGTGTTTTCCTTTTGGGGATGAAACACCCTATGTCTCTTCAATGTTGAATCGAAAGGTTTTTTTTTTTTCACTCTCTTTGTGTCATTCTTCTAGTTCTATGTGTATTTTGGGGATGATGATAGTTCCAAGCTGTCCTATAAATATTTCAGCAAAGAACATACTAACCCAAAATCCATAGATCCCTTATGTGTTTGGTGTTTGTATTTTGTGGGTAACCCTTTTCTTTCCTTTTTTCTTTTACATGACGTAGCTTCACTTGGAAACATATGACTTGGCATAGGGCTTTCCAAGTTAGCTCTCATGTCTTATTTCTTGTTTGGATTTATCGTTTGCTACTTTAAAGTAATTTATCACAGTAGGGTGTGTAGCAATTCCTTTAAAGTGGGGGAATACATTGGCATTATATTCTTTTGCATTTTTCCTTTTTATTGGTTCTTAGTGCAACCTTCTTACTTCATATGATGCATTTGTTGCTTTGTGGATGAAAATGGGTGTAGTGTCCTTCATTAGTGTGATCTCTCTTCGCATATTTCATACCTCTTAGTGGCTTGATGTGACACACTGCATCCCCTAAGTTGCAAATTTTCTATTCTTTGATTGGTCCTCTCTTGGAGACATTAGGCACGATGTTCCCTAAGTAAAGACCTTGCATGAACTAAGCAAGACTCCTTTGAACATTTCCTATTTTGTATTTTGCATTTTTTGTTATATGTCCACCTTGCATAATATATCTTGCATGCCTATAGTGCCATCCTGTTTGTTCATGAACTCCATGCATACAAAGTTTTGCTTGTCTCATGAAGCTCGAAAAGCCATTTTCTTTTGTGGCGCCTTATTAAAGTTATCAGGAGGTATAAAGTTTTGGTATGGTTGAGTGGGAAGCCCAATCTGAGGCATGAATTTCCCCATAGCCACTTGCGTGTGTGTGAGTGCATACCACCCATGAGTCTATGTTTCTCACCTTTTAGGACTTCTCACCCAACGGACAACCAAGAGTTTTGTCACCTCAAAGTGAGTATGCATTTTTTGGACAAACAACCTAGATCTGATCCACACTGGGATGGATAAATTATCGAAGCTTGATCCGATTCTTTCTCTTCTTTCCTTTTCTCTTTTTCATCTTTGGTAGTGCATGATTGGCCTGGTCTTTGTTCTTTATATCATTTTCATGTGTCTTCCTTTGTGCTTATGTTGGCTTGCCATGGGATCTTGATCTTGGGGGCTTGATCAACCCTCTTGATTGTTGTTGTCTCATCTTTCTAGCATTGGTTCATTGGAACCCCTCTTGGTGCATGTTTGTATACTTTAGTGTGAGTTTGAAGCAGGTTCATCCTCTCACTAAAGTGGGGGCTAAATGTAGTGTTGATTAAAGTGTCCTTTGAATTTTTCACACTCATTTGGGTCCTCCTTGTAGATTTTGGCTAATTTTTTCCTCAATTTAGTGTTGTAATGGGTATGTGCAGGATCATCATGGAAAAAAAAGGCCCTTAAGTGGTGAAAAATTCAAAAAAATCAAAGTTTGGCATCTTGATGTAAAAATTTGAATAAGTTATCTATATTATTTCAAAAATATGTAAGAATAAAATTTGTAGCAAATTGAATGTCTTTTCTAAACTACTAGGTTTATTTAAAAAAGAAAAATCTATTTGGTAAAAATTTGAAATTTCAATGGAGTAACACTTAAATTTCAGGGAAAAAATAAGAAGTAGGTGTATGTCTGACCACCCTAACCACAATAAAATGATAACAAATTTTTATATGATTTTAGATATCAGTAGAGGACTCATGTCCTGATGTGATGCATATTTTTTTGTAATTTTTTTCTAAGCAAAAAATTACTTATGTATTTTTTATTACCACTTTTTTAAAATATAAAAACTCGTATGTTTGACCACCTTAACTTGGTCAAAACTTTATGAAATTTATTTTTTATTTTTTAATACTATAGTACATGCAAGGCATAGAATGTGACACATATTTTAGATTCACAAAATGTGATACCATTTGAAAGCTATAGATGTTTTTCAATCAACCTATCAATCAGGACTTTAGTCATAATTCAAATAGAAAATGAATAAAAATTATTTATTAAATTCAAAGTACAACATAATTTACATTGGTGGAAAATTGAGAATATCCTTTAAAACCCCTTTTTGTTTCATCAATTTTGGGTAAAAAAAGTCGTTAGCCACATACCCTACAAATACCCATGATATCACCACTTTTTGGCCCATCATGATCTTGCACATACCCTAATGTGGATAACACATTCACATTAGGTCTTGGGACCTTGTGAACTAATGAAATTTAATGATTCCTTGCAAAAGTGTTGTGAAGTGTTGTAACACACTTTCACACTCTTCTAGGATTTTATCAATTAACTAAGCATAATAAATACAATTTCACCTTAAATCAATCTTCTCCTTGCCTTATCTGGAGTGTTGTAAAGTGTTGTAAGACATTTTCACATTCCTCTAGGCTAGTCATTAATAATTGGGCTTTCTTATGTTGTAATTGGCCCCATTTTGCATCCACATGCCTTATGTGTATTTTTGAGAATAATCTTGACAAATATCATTTAAAACATTTAAATCCCAAAACCCACCTTAATTTCCTAAGGTAATGGCGAATGAGTCCCCTTAGGTGGGACCCATTTGCCCAGGGTGGAAAATGAGTCTGCTTTAGCTCAAAATTCAAATTTAATTTAAATTTTTGGCGAGTTTTTATTCTCCAAGATCTAAGGTCAGCCTGAAGTGTTGTAATTTTGAGAATTATTGCATAATTGAGTATAAATACAAGGTTATTTCTTTCATTTTCATACCTAGCATTCAAGTATTCATGCATATAGTTAAAAAATACATTTGAGCATTCACAAGAGCATTCAAGGCATTTTAAGGGTAGATTATCAAGAATTCAAGATCATTTTCAAGTGTCTTTCATCATGCCAAGGATTGTTTGCATCATGTTGTTTTAGAGCTAACAATTGTGGTGTAGGATTTGTAAGCATTACATTCAAGATCTATCAACATCAAGCTAGAGTTCAAGTCTACATCCATTGAAGCCATCACTTACATGATTGCAACATCTTATTGCAAGGGTTTGGTGAGTTGCAACATTATCTTTTGTTCATTCATTATTCTCTATTCGATTTCATTCTATTTTAAGGGTTTAATTACCAACAAGGGGTTTGACCAAGGAAAACCCCTATTCACTAACCCCACAACATTTTTCCCTCTTCTTGTGTGTGATTTTCAGGGCTAGGTTGTAGATTTTCCAAGAAGTCAAGTTGGAAAAAAGTTGTCAAGTCCCTAAAAATTGTCAAAGTTGTCACTAAGTCTTGGGAGAAGCTTGGAGAAGGTCTACAGGCTGAATTTTGTAGTTTCAGACCTGGATTTGAATCAGAAACAAAAGAGCAGGCCGAGAGGCACAAAATCCACTTCAAAATTTCTAGAAAAGAAAAAGTGGACTGATTCACCACTATTGGAGAATGAGTCCCAGTATACAGGCCTAAATAAGATTTTTGCAGATCTGAGTACCTAGTTTTTCAAAACTTGTTCTGACACAGTTTACTCAAAACTGGATTGATTCACCCAGACTGAGTCCCGGTTAGCTTCAACATCATATTTTTTAGGATTCCACAGCTCCATCCTGTCTTCTCCAGTTTCCCAGGTGCACATTTCTAGTTTCATAATTTTTTGTTACATTTTACTTGCATTTATAGGTCATTTTGCATATCAGACCATGTTTTCAAACATTTTCTATTCCATGTTTACACTTGGTGGTGAACCCCTCATTAGAAATCATTCAATCCCTAGAACCTTCCCTTTGCCAGATTTCAATCTCCTTTGCATTGAAATCTCAAGGGTTTTTTCTTAAGTGAAAGGTTGAAAAATTGGTCTTTCTCCTTTTAGGTCCAAAACCGTAGAAGCAAAAGAAAGCCCCAGATCATTTTTCTACATTTCACGCAAAAAAAGCATATGATCATCCTCAAGTCTAGAAATCACAAGATATTTTTAATTATCCTTCTTTCCCTTACAACAATATACAACAAATTGTAAATGCGTACAATGGTGGAAATTGGAAACATTTTATTTTTCCTCAATTAACAACTTTGGTTTTGAAGCATTTGTCATTTTCATTTGAAATGATTTGATATGCTTGAAAATTTGAGTCTAAGAGAAACAAGTGATGCTCTCACATACATTTATTATTTGGTGTGATAAATAAAATTTCCACCCTTGAGTCCATTTCTTATTTGTATTATAAATTATAAATCTTTCTCCCAAGTCCATTTCCTATACAGGAAATAATATTGCAAAACATTGAAATATACATCTTTTGATGTGTTTAAATGGTGATGGATGTAGAACATAACAATTCATTATGTACTGTGAGGATTATGCTATAGAAATGTTTAAAGACTATTCAAGATAAATGTTTGTATGATAATGTATCAAGAAGTTAACTACTCATCATCTACTATGAATATTATTTTTTGCTTGTTCAGTGTTGTGAAGATTATGCATCCTTTGCATAATTGAGTTGTTCCAATCAAAAGATTAAATATACTAGAATCTTTTTATGAAACTTCTCATGGAATACCAATTGAAAATGCATTTTTTGCTTTTAGATAAAGCATTTGATGGAACTCTTTGAGTTAAATTAAATTGATATATGTAAGAACAAGGGAGCATTAGGAAATACATTGCTCAAGGATCTTAAATAAGCCTTCTCTCTTGTTGCAATTTTGGGTGGATTATTGCTTTCAAAGTATTGGGAATGCTTTGCCTATTTTGTAGTTGAAAGTTTCCATTCTAGAAGGATCATCTCTTGATATATATTATACTCATTCTTTAAATTAATTATCAAGTTAATAATCAGTGCATTTATTTATAGTTAATGTTTTATTTTCAATTTGTGCAATTTTGTAATTTTTAAGTCTACTAGAGTATTCCTAGAAATATTGAAGTTTTTTAGCATTAACTAATAAAGTTGTTTAGCATCAATCAATAAATCATCAAGAAAAACCATGAAGGACAACAATGATCAATAATAGGGCTAACCAATTAATAAGAATACACATGAATAATTCAAGCATACATGTGAATAAGGGAAGCACAAGTACTCAAAAACACTTAAGCCTTGAAGTATACACACGAATACATAGTATACACAAATTAATGCAAAGTATATGCATGAATACAAGGTATAAACATGAAAACACATAAGTTGCAAAGTATACATTGGAATTACATGTAAGTCACAAAGTATACACGTAAGTTGTAAAGTATACACTTGAATACACATAACTTATATTTATTAAACCATGTATTTATAACGCAAATATGGATACCATCGACAAAAAATATTTCTATTAGCCAATTAGCCATGTAGGCATACATCAATATATGTCAATATAAGTATAAAATATATACAAAATAGCCATATAGGCTTACAATAATTCCATATAGGCATGCAATGTCAAATATATTCAATACAAAATATGTACAAAAATGCCATATAGGCATACAACAAAGGGCTCTAGAATCAAAAGTCATTGCTTTGCATCCTCTCGAAATAAATTCTTGCCCTTTGCTTGTCAACCAGATGGAGATAGGCCTATCACTCATTTATTTTGAGGCTGAGGAGTGCTCTTGGTGCTCCTCCTAGTGTTTAGCTGTTGGTCAAGATTTATCTATTACAATAAGAAGTAAAGACATTAATAAATAAAAATTATATTATAAAAATTGATAGATTTAACAAATTAATCACTTACTACCAGTAGACGATCTCTCTCCTCAAGGGAAATATTTGCATGCCCATGCTGTGGCATGTTGAAGCCCTGTAGAAACCATCCAAATAAAAATTGAACTACGAATCAATAATGGCTTGATTTTTCACTAACTATCAGCTATAACAATGAATGTAAATTGAAATTTAGTAATCTGCCTCATACCTCCTCTGTTAGAGCCATCGAGGAGTCTATAGTAGATGAAACCCGAGATCCATCTCCCTATGAACATTCAGAGGTGTATCTACTTCCAACATATGAAAATAAAACAATAAACTATTCAATCAGGAAATCTACAATAGCAATCCACGCCATGGCTTATAATGTATGAGATAATGAACAAAATTTTAAGTACGTATTAAACTATATATTTCTGACTGTCATGCTTACTATTTTCCCTATCCATATACCATTTGAAAGCACTTTTTCTTAGGATTTTACCCATCGTAGCAAGGCAGTGAACCATTTGATAAAATGCTTTCGTAGACATGTACGATAACTATGGTAGCATAAAGAAGGTAGTGAACTGTTTGAAATAAATGCCTCAAAGAAATGGGGTCTCATGGTGATGGAATTCCATTACAAATAAATGTTTCATGACATTCCATCACCATAAGACCACATTTCTTTGAGGCATTTTTTCAAACAATTCATTGCCTTCTCTATGGTATTATGCTGGGATGGGGTCGATGGTATAATGTGGTCTTGGTTATGAGATGGAGGGTGATCATTACATGAAAAGGCAGGGGTGGGGACATGAAAAAGTGGAATAAAAGGTGGAAGGTTCCATGGATTGGTAAATTGAGGATGGGGATGAGGACCTTGAAAAGAATTTGGAGGGGAATTCTGGCTAAAGGGTTGGTTTCTATTCTTCAGGCAGTGAGCTGTTTGAAAAAATTCCTTAGAGAAATGTGGTCTCATGGTGATGGAATGTCATTCCATCATCATGAGAACACATTTCTTGAAGGAATTTTTTTATACTACTCACTTTCTTGACTATGATATTGCTTACTATTATGCTTTGATAGATTTTTTCCAAGCATCCATAGTTTGTTGGAAAGCGCCTATTTTAGGCTTTTAGCCCTAGCATCAAGGAAGTGAGTAGTTTTATAAAATTCTTTGGTACACATGTATGGAAAATGTGGTACTATAGAAAAGGCGGTGAGCTGTTTGAAAAAAATCCTTGAAGAAATGTGGTCTCATGGTGATGGAATGGAATTGCATCACCATGAGACTGCATTTCTTCGAGGTATTTGTTCAAACTACTCACTGCCTTGTCTATTCTATTGCTTATTATTATGCTTTGATAGGTTTTTTCCAAGCATCCATAGTTTGTTGGAAAAAACCTTTTTTAGGCTTTTAGCTATAGCAACAACGAAATGATCTATTTGATAAAATGCTTTGGTAGACATGTATGAAAAATGTGGTAGCATAGAAAAGGCAGTGAGCTATTTAAAAAAATTCCTTAAAGAAATTGGGTCTCATGGTGATGGACATCACCATGAGACCACATTTCTTTGAGACATGTTTTCAAACAACTCAATGCCTTGTCTATGCTATTGCTTACTATTATTCTTTCATATATTTCTTCCAAGAATCCATAACATATACAAGGGAGTGAATTGTTTGAAAATATACCTTAGTAAAAAGTGGTCTCATGGAATTCCATGACAAGAAAATGCAATTGGAAGTTTCTCCTACTTATTACTTATGCTATGTGAAGTAATTGCATCACTACTTATGTTGAATTTCTAAGCAACTATATTGTAGTTGAAATTTTTTCATCTATCAACATCTAGTTATTAGTTATGGAATGTGAAGTAATGATTTGAGTTTGAAAGACGTGCAATGAAATGTAATCAACAATATGAATATAAACTATACACAAATCTATTAAGTAAAATTTATTACTTTAACTCTTTATTCTATTACCTCTGTGTAGGTTTGTCTAAATCCACTGGCACTGGGAGGTACTCCCATGACACCTCCAATATTAGCCTATTCAACATCTAAAATTAGATATTAGAATACCATTCATATAAAAATGTTATTAACATGTAATAAATTTATAATTGTTTACTAGTTACATACTTCAATAGTAGATGCAGTGGAGTAATAAGTAGGTGTAGGGATGGTGTATCCAATATCAACACTATGACCCTAAAATTTTATTAAAATTATAAAACTAAATTAGTTAATCTTGCATTTCAAAATTAAAATTTAATAAATTAAATTCAATGAACATGCTAACATTTACTTGAGTATTCATGCCATAAGCCTAATTCAAAATGTTAGCTACCCTCACCATCTTCATAGCTATAGACGTATCCTGCGTAGCAACCTCGTGAGTGTCGGTGGGGTCATATGAACAAGCCACCCCACAAGCCTAACACAAATGGGATCGAAGGCCACCACTAGAAGACTTCCCTAGATGGCATTGTAGTATAGGGATAGCATGCTGGATGACACTCTGGGTCAAAGAGCTAATGGCCTACAAAGTGTCAACCTTGGAACTCTCCTTCATGATGGAAGGGATAACGATATGCTCATGGGGCAGCCTAGTGAGAGGTCGTATTGCTTTCCGCCTAGGATCCTATTGTGCACCAGGTCTATCTTGAGCCGACCCCCCACCTCTCCCCTGAAAGTTCGTCATATAAAAAAAAATCAGGATTTTGTTCAGGATGAACTCACGATATAGTTTCCTCAGGAAATATTATGGGACTTCACAATTTTTGCATGGTGGGTAATCAAAAACCATGTACCACCTATCCAAAAAAAGGTTCCTAATCTAGTGGTGGTGGAACCAATGGATAGGAAACCTCTTCACATTGAGGTTAAGATTTTTATTTGTGAATGGGTTAGTGAGTAATGAGCATAAATCAAATTTTATAATATTTAGATCTTTAACATCTTTATATGATAATTTATCCCAATAAAATTTCCTAGCCATCTGCCTCCTATCTTGCCAACCACTTAATTGTTTGTTGATTGCATCTACATGCTTTAACATTTCTTTAAGTGAATTTGCAACTGTTTTTCTTTCCATAGTTGAACCGTTTGGATCGTCCAACCTCGTGATTAACTCAATTTTTTTTTTATTGTTTTAAATTTCACTCATTAAATTTTGTTGATTGCTAGGAGGATGGTGAGGGATTGGTGGAGGAGATTGTTGTTGTGGTTGTTGAACTTGAGGATTTTGTTCCTATTGTTGTTGCTCTACTTATTGAGGATTTTCAAGAGGGTTTTGAAGAGGGTTTGTAGGTTCATCATCATCTCCTACAAATTCAACAAATAAATATAAAAAATAACCTCAAACTAAAAAATTCATAACAAAAAACAACTAATCCTTACCTCTTCGACCTCCCCATCGATGTGGCAGAATCCTAGTGATGAAATAGCAACAATTTGATGAAAATATTGCAAGATTCACTCCTCCCAGAATGCGAGCATGCAAAAGAAGGGATTTTGGCTACAAGCAAAAAAAAAAGTCACAAAGCAAATGAGCTTGATTTCCTTTTTTTTTTGCTTTTAATTGCTCATAACGTGAGCACGAAAAAGGCTTGGTGTGGCTAAGCCTTAGGATTAGCACACCAATAACATGTGCGCATTATAACACACTCGCGTTATGAGCTATCAAAACTTTTTAAAAAAATTGGCCACAATTTGGCCCCCCATATTTTTGCACCTACCCTTTAATTCCTACATTTATGATCATTTATTGTTGATATTTATATTGTAGAAAATTAGTATAATTGGGGTGGACCAATCTAACAAAAATGAGGTTTTCAATTACCTAGATGTTTTCCATTACCTATTGTTGGGAATAGGATGCCATTTAATTACAATCCTAAACATATTTCATGTATCTCCTAAGTCCTTGGAAAGTGTTCCCCAACACTAGGATTAGAAAGAGATTAAATTCGAATGAAATGAACATGTAAATTGAAATTTGTAATTATTCCTAAATGATAGGAACATGTGAGGGTGTCCAAGAAGAGCTCCTACAAAATAGGAGCACATGGGGCACCGACATGGAAGGTGGAACCCACCTTGAGTCCAGTTAACTGTTTGGAGAATAGATAACACTTCAGTAATGCATGTAAAGATCCTACAAGTTAGGGATTGATATTTACATGAGTGGATTTTAGTTCAGTTCAGTTTAGTTCAGTATCAATTGAGTTTAGTTATGATTCAATTATCTTCAGTTGCATGTAGTTAGTTTGAGTTGCATGTTAGTTGACTTCAGTTGACTTGAGTTCATGACTAATGATTTCAGTTGCATGATAGATAATAGGTGATACATTCAGTTAAGTGGGGATGATCAATCATGCATATTGTTTGCATGAATTGATGGAGAGATATGTTTTTGTTAACAAAAATTGACTTGGACCCACATTGGGCACCCAAGTTGGCATCTTGGAGTTAACACCTTTGCATGAGAAGATATTTACAAGGCTCAGTTAAGTGGGGCCCATTCTTGGGTGCAAACTTTGAGGAGAAGCTTACAAGATATCTTTGAAACCAATAATCAGTTAAGACTTCAGTTTGGGACACCCAAATTGATGAAGGACTTGGTTTGACATTGTTTTTCACGGAAGAACTCTACTTGCACAAGAATGGCATAGATCTTTGTGAGGAGCTTTATCCTCTTGTAATGTAAACTCTTTGGAGTTTAAAATGTTCACAATTGTCTATTTATTGCAACAAGTTGAAGAGAGTTCTAAGAGATTACTTTTTTGAAGCATGGCACAGGATGTGTAGATTCATGCTTGGACGTGCATGAGAGTTTATTGCAGGTTGTGAAGAAGAATTGTTGAAGGAAAAAGAAGCATCTCAAGTAAGGATTGATAAATAATTATTGTAATCTTGTTCTAAGGTTAAATAATACAAGCACTATTGATTTTGGTGGTGGAGTTTTTTCCCGAAAGGGTTTCTCCACGGTATATGTTGTCACTTCTATCTTCTGGTCTTATTCTTCTACAATCTTTTGTCTACTTCTACAATTGGTAAAATGAATCTAAAAATATAATCATATACAAAGAAATTCTAACAAAGACCACTTAATTTGATTTACAATCTCATAGTTTTACAAAGTATTAAGCTAGAATAATTACCTTCATTTTTCAACACCTATATGGATTGTCATGGCAATAATATGATTTTTTTTTTCTAGGGATTCACCCTCTTTTACACAACCACTATTTTATGGTATTTTTTATATTACTATATAAATCCCACTAAAAAATCTAATTAAAGGAATCCCATATCCTAGAAATACCTTACAAACTTGTGACAACATCAGTAAGGTAAGGATTAGGAAATCAGCACCTCAAAACTATCTTTTGATGTGTATTTCTCTCTCTTGCAACAAACCTCAAACCTATCAAAAGAAAAATAAGGTATGCATTTACATTTAATGCTTAAGGTTGATCTGGTTCATCCTAGTTGCATGGAGCAAAAAAAGTGACTGAAAATATGCCTAGTCCATAAGGGACAACTAGCCATCCCTATGATAGTTGGGATGTTTGAATATCCCTTGGCCATCCCATACCATACCTAGGAATTTCCAAAAAAACCCAAGTACCTAGAATGTTTCCTATTTTTTTACAAATAAAGGGATTGGGTGGAAATGCTTCCTACATGTCCCCACATTCCTAGGAAGCATAATTATTTACTGGTCAAATAATATGGTGTAGATTCAAAATAAATAGATGCAATGTATATTAATATTTTATAATAATAAACTTGAAAGGAAGCCAGGTGAGCGGAAATAAAATCCTACACTAAACTAAGTAGGGGAGAGTTACAAAAATTTTCCTTTTAACACCTTAAACAATTACAATAATGAGAAACACATAGGGAGAATGGAATAGAACAACAATGACATATATTTAATAGTGACACCAGATATATGTGGGGAAAACTCTTTCGGGTAAAAAAACCCACCCTCTAAAAGCACAATACTTCTCTATTATATCAAATAGTGAATACAATGTATCTCCAAGTACATAGCTTCTTTAACAAGTGCTTCGAAACAAACACTTGTTCTGGAGTGAATCCAACAATACTTCGTTACCTGCAAACAAAACTATGCATTATATAATGCAAGGCATACATTTTAAAGAGAATACAAGCCAAGTGAAGCATCTGGAAGAGGATGGGTGTCCAAATACACATGGACCAATATCCCATGTCATAGGCATATATTTGGAAACTTGTACTAGATTCCCTTACACCTCTTACAACTATCATAACATGCAATATTCTCTCTCCAAGCTTGGGCACCCAAAATGAGCTCATAATAGCTTATGAAAGATGCCTAACAATTGTGATAAAATCTGTCATAAATCTACCATAAAATATGCCACAAAATCTATCATAGAATATTATAAGAGAATCTGTCATAACTGACCAAAATATATGATTCTCTTACAGTCTATCATAACCCAACTTAGGTGCCAAATTTCTCCAAGCATGAAGATGCCTTATGATGCATCATGAAATCTATCATATGCCATAGATTCCAAAGTGGGATGCCTAAGTCCACTTAGGATGATTATGTGCCATCCAGTCATCTCCAACGAGGATGCCACCTAGCTGGTGGGTCCCAATTTATGACATGACACCATAGGAAAATAAATAATACAAATAAATACAATAATACATTAGTTAAATCAATATTAGGACTCTAATGTTGAGACACCTTAATCCCAACATTCTCCCACTTGTCAAAGACCTATCGAGAGTCATACAAAATCATCTTCTTAGGGCCCCAATGGCCATGGAATGAAAAAACCATCTGAACTTTTCTAAGCTTACTGGTTTCATTAGTGCATTTGCAACATTTTCTAAAGTTTCAACCTTTTCCAAGTTCACCTTTCCATCTTCTACCATATCACGAACAAATGATACTAAACATCGATGTGCTTTGTTTTGGCATGGAAGGTAGGATTATTTTCTAGGAAAATAACACTTTGATTGTCACAAAAAATCATGATTTGTTCTGCATCAAAACCAATATGACAACACAATCTCTTAATCCAAATAGCTTCCTTACATGCATGAGTAGCTTTTATATACTCTACCTCTGTTGTGGACAACATGACTATAGCCTGTCACTTACTCATCCAACTGATAGAACCACCAAACATCATAAACATGTAACCACTGGTGGATCTAGTAGGATAACCATGAAAACACAAGGCATACCCAAAATTACCCTATAAATATCTTAACACTCTTAACCGCATCCCAATGCACCCATCCAGGATTAGCCATAAAATGGCTAAGGAATCCCACTATTTGGGAAATGTATGGTCTTGTAAACACCATCGCATACATTATACTAACAACTACACTCGCATATGGTACCCTAGTCATGTACTCCATCTTCGTAGGAGATTCTACACAATCATTCATAGAACGCTTCATCCCCTACATCACAGGAACAACTAATTTTCTACAATGTACCATGTTGAATCTCTCCAACACTACATTCACATACTTGTTTTGGCTTAACCAAAGCTTTCTATTAGCTTTGACTCTCATGATATCCATTCCTAGAATGTACCTAGCTACACCTAGGTCTTTCATCTCAAACTGTGCCGACAACTGAAACTTTAAATCTAAAATCATACTTTTACCATCCCAAATAAACAAAATATCATCTATGTATAAGAAAATAATGAGAATGCGACCATTATTGGATTTAAAATATACACAATGGTCAGATTTAGATCTCAGAAATCCCAATGCCAACACATAGGTATCAAACTTCTGGTACCACATTCTTGGAGACTATTTCAAATCATAAAGAGACTTCTTTAGTTTGCAAACAAAATTTTCTTTACCTTTTTCAATGAAATGTTCTAGGGTTGTGACATGTAAATCTCTTTCTCCAAATCACCATGAAGGAACGCTGTCTTCACATCCATCTGTTCCACTTCTAAGTCACACACTGTTGCAAGTGATAATAGGAACCAGATAGATGTTAGCTTCTTGATAGGAGAGAATATCTCCCCATAATCAACTCCCTCCACCTGTGAAAACCCCTCAACGGCCAACCATGCCTTATACTTCTCAACATTTCCATCATGACCACACTTTTTCTTGAAAACCCATTTACAACCAACAAGTTTACACCCAACAAGAAAAGGTACTAGATCCCAAGTATTATTTTTCTCTAATGCAACCATCTCCTCATCCATGGTTTGCCTCCAAGAATTTTCATCATTCATTCCCATAGCCTCTCTAATTGTTGTAGGCTCATTAATGTTAGCAATCAAAGAAAAAATGTAATTGGAAGCCAATAATGAATAACCAAACCTTTCCAGTTGTCGCCTAACTCGTGTAGATCTCCTCAAAGGATGAGGTTGATGTTCTTCTTCTTCAAAACTTTTAGAGTTGCTTGAGCTCTCCTCATCATGAGGTCCAATAGGAGTGCATAGTTCATCTTTCTTCAGAGTAGGTGGAATCTAAACTACCTCCTTCTGTTTCTCCTCTTTCTCTGGTTACAACTCAACAGTGGAAGGTTTCATCTCTCTAAAAATCACACTTCTACTATAGAGAACCTTCTAGGTTTCTAGATCCCAAAGCTTGTACCCTTTCACACCAACACTATAGGTAATAAAGATACACTTAACAACCTTGTTCTCCCACTTTGACCTCTTCTCAATTGGAACATGAGCATAAGCTTCACAACCAACTACTCTGAAATGTCTCATCAAAGGCTTTTTACCAGACCATGCCTCCATGGGTGTCTTTCCAACAAGCGTTGATGTAGGAGATCTATTGATCAAATAACATGCAATGACTACTGATTCAACCCAAAAATTTTGTTCAAGGCTAACACCACTCAACACACTCCTATCCCTCTCCATCAATGTTTTGTTCATTCTCTCTAAAATTCCATTTTGTTGTGGAGTGTAGGGAGTTTTCTTATGTCTCTCAATCCCGCGCTCTTTACAAAAATTGACAAACTCTATGAAACAAAACTCACCACCATTGTCAGTCCTCAAACATTTAATATTTCTACTAATATGATTTTCTACCAAGGCCTTAAACTCCTTAAATTGACAAAAGACTTTAGCTTTACTTCTGAGAAAATAAACGAATGTCCTATAGTAGTCATCTATAAAAGAAACAAAATATACAAATTTTGATAATGAAGGAACAATTTATAGGACTTAAAAAATCTGAATGGACATAGTGCGAAGCACATAAGACTTATTAGAACTAGAGTAAAAAGAAACACAGTGTTGTTTTCCATAAAAACAATATTTGCAAAAGGTGAACTCGAGATTACAATCATCAAGGCCTTCAACAAGGCTCTTATTTTTTAGGGTTCTAAGACCCTTCTCATCAATGTGACCAAGTTGTTGGTGCCATAACACTATCTTCTCTATAGGCAGCTTCATTTCCATGGAATGAGCACCCTTAGGTACCCAAAATGCATGATCTTTGGATGTAGCTACAACATACTTATTCTCTGCATGATCTAATGGTGAGGATGAAGAATCCAAAGATCTCTTCTTCAGTACATCAGAAGAACTGTTGCACTTTACAGTGCATGCATCAAGCTAAAACATAGTGCTAGTATGAACTCGCTTACCATAGCTCCTCTTTTAATCTTGCATCCTCCACCAGAGAAAACAACTTGCACTCCCAAATCATTCAGTTTACTTACAAAAAATAGGTTTCGTGCCAAACACAAGATATGCAAAAAACCATCAATCCCATTCACTCGTCCATCAAGAAACCTGATTTGACTCTTCCATGACCAACAATCTTTAGGTGAGGAGTCATCACCCATGTACACCTCCCCGCCATCATACTCCTCATACTTTGAGAACCAATCTCTATGAGAGGTCATGTGAAAGGATGCACCCGAATCTATCAACCACACATCTTACGATGCATGAGTTACCAAGGCTGCACCAAATGATTCTCCTTCATCTTGGGATGGTTTGTCAGATGCAAAATCAGAGAAAGACTTATTTTTCTTCTTATTCTCCTTGTAATCTTTCCAAAAGTGACTAGTCTCACCATAGTTCCAACATTTTTTTTGGACTTCTTACTAGGATACTTGACTCAGATTTCTTATCCTTTTTGCTATTTTCCTTCGGTCTGCCATGAACAACAAAGGCCTCTTTGACCATCTCAGAAGACTTTCTCTACATCTCTTCAGATAACAACAAAGAAACCACCTCATCCATCTTGAAAGTGGTTTTTTTGCTTCCAATAGCCATCACTAGGTGATCTCATGAGTCTGGTAATGAACATAAAAAAGCATACAACAGTCTTGTTTGCCAATCTTGTCTCCAACAAAACCCAGTTGAGAAATCAACATGTTAAAAGAATTCATACGGTCTGCCACGGATCTTCCATCTTCCATCTTCCATCTTTAGAGAATACATATTGTTTCTCAAGAATAGCTTGTTTACCAAGGATTTATCCTGATAAACATCTCCAAGTTTCTTCCACAAAGAAGCAACAATCTTCTCTTCATGAAAATTCAAGAGAAAAAAATAACCAAACAAAGTCTAATCAAACCCATGGATTTCCAATCCATGAGATCCCAGTCTTCTTGTTTCATGCCCGATGGTTTGGTTCCAAAAATAGTAGCCCATAGTTCATGATCTATGATCATGTCTTCCATCTTGAGCTTCCAAAGCTCAAAATTACCACCGTTAAATTTCTCCATCTCAATCCTTGTGGATGTGCTTTCCACCATTTTCTTGCAACAAGGTCATGAAATACACTTTTGCAAAACTCCCATTGAAACAAAGATCAGCTCAACAAACCCTTCTAACCCAACAAAGGAATTAAGGTTGGCTAGGCACTGATACCAACTGAAAGGAAGTCGAGTGAGCGGAAAAAACTTCCTACACTAATATAATTAGGGGAGAGTTACAAAAATTTTCCTTTTAACACCTTAAGCAGTTATAGTAATGAGAAACACATAGGAATAATGGAATAGAACGACAACACACAAAACAATGACACCAGATATACATGGGAAAAACCCTTCCAAGTAAAAAACCCCACCCTCCAAAAGCACAATACTTATCTATTATATCAAATAGTAAATA
This sequence comes from Sequoia sempervirens, assembly GCA_007258455.2. Lineage (NCBI taxonomy): Eukaryota > Viridiplantae > Streptophyta > Pinopsida > Cupressales > Cupressaceae > Sequoia > Sequoia sempervirens. The sequence continues at coordinate 32,013 of VDFB02071594.1, read as the reverse complement.
TGATGTATCTACAAGTACAAAGCTTCTTCAACAAGTGCTTCAAAATAAACACTTGTTTTGGAGTGAATCCGACAACACTTCATTACCTGCAAACAAAACTATGCATTCTACAATGCAAGGGATACATTTTATAGAGAATACAAGCCAAAAGGAGCATCTAGAAGAGGATGGGTGTCCAAATACACATGGCACAATATCCCATGCCATAGATATGCATTTGCAAACTTGTATTGGATTCCCTTACACCTCATATAAGTGTATAACATGCAATATTCTCTCTCCAAGCTTGGGCACCCAAAATGTGCTCATAATAGCTTATGGAAGATGCCTTACAATCGTGATAAAATCCATCATAAATTTTCCAAAAAATCTGTTATAGAATCTTGTAAGAGAATCCGTCATAACTGACCAAAATATTCGATTCTCTTACAATCTGTCATAACCCAACTTGGATGCCAACTTTTTCCATACATGAAGATGGCTTATGATGCATCATATAATTTTTCATATGTCATAGATTCCAAATTCGGATGCCTATGTCCACTTGGGATGATTATGTGTCATCCAATCACCTCCAATGGGGACGCCACCCAGCCGGTGGGTCCCAATTTATGGCATGACACTATAGGCAATTAAATAATACAAATAAATGCAATAATACATTAATTAAATCAATATTAGGACTCTAAGATTGAGACACCTTAATCCTGACAAAACTCATGAGACAAATTGTCTCCATGTCACAATTCCAAACCACGATCCTTAGTCAATAACTCAAAAAATACCCTTCAATCATTAAAAATGAAAACCTCATCAATAATGATCCAAATTCAAAAATTTCAATCTATAAATGGAGAATAATTGTTTAGATTGTCACATCCCTCATATCATGCCCACTACATGATGGATATTACATGGAAAAATAATTAAAAAAATATAAAAATAAATGACAAAATACCACAAACCATAGGTATGAGTGCTTGGTGCAAAGAATGGGAGATTCATCCCTCACACCATTAATGAAGTATGGTGTTCCCCCTCTTCTCATTTAATTCTACTTGTAGGAGGGATGAACATTTCTTTTCTTTTTTTTTTTTTTTTGGGTGGAGGGGTAGAAAAAGGCATTCAAGATAGAGAAAGGGAGAGATCAATATGGCCAAATAAAGGTATTGTTCACTGCAGATTAAAGAAGAGGAAAATATTCTAGTATCTAAAGAGAGGAAGTTTGAAGTGACGATCTAGATAGGTAAGAATATGTCAAATTGTGTGATTTATTTATTTAAAAATATGTGTTCAAGTTTTATAAAATAAAGTCAATGAAGTAGCAATAATTTTTTTAAGATAGAGCCCTTAATCTCAAGATAGATTGGGATTTGGTTGAGGTATGACATATCTTACTATCTTTAAACGTATTTTATATTGTTGGTTGAGGAACGAAGATCAATAGTTTTGAAACGTGGCTAAAGGCTCTCCATGAACATTTGCAGCGCTAAAACTAGTGTTTTTATGTGTCCCGTGTTTTATTTTGTTCATTACGCAAACAAAATTACTTGAAAATTGAAATGATCCGAGGTTTTTTCTTAGTACAGTGGAAGGTGATAGAAAGCAATGTAGGAGATAACTACAACTGTGGAGAAGTGGGGAACTCACTCCCTTGCTTAGAAGCTGGTTGTGAATTGTTTGCAAGTAGTTTTATTTGTAAATGGATAAGCTATCTCTAATTATAGACTACAGGTAACTATTGCTTATGGTTTATTGACTGGATCATTATAAAGCTGTTCTGTCAGATTTTGACAGGAATTTCGCTGCTTTGCAGTCGTCCATGATCTCTTTCGGCTCCCCAATTTAGGAATTGTTTCTCCACTGCCAAAGCCTGCAACTGCATAAGAGTTTTGTAATATTGCATCTGTATCGAATTTTTTGAAGCCCGTGCTTTTAAATTTGTCTAGATTTGTTTGAATCTTCGTCTTGTGCGGTTGGATATTAGGGGCATTGGTGTCATGAGATGTTTATATGTCACGACTCACTCACTTCCCTCCTCTTTCTTCTGATGTTATTGGTGGGTACTGCGCTGAAATTATAGAGCAAGAAATCTTTGATGTTGTCAACGAGACGTGCTTGCTTCTACCCAGAAGTCGATGCGTTTAACCAAGAATTTGAGCATGTTTCCAGTGGCAAATAGAACAGTGAAATTTGTGGGGATAACGATTGCGTTGAAGATCTTATCTTGTCAGGGAAAAAGTCTTGTGACCTGCCTTTCTATGCAGATGTTTTGTTGTCTCAAGATATCTTCTGGTACGCATGACTTTCTTAGAAAGACCACAAGAATTTGTGGGGTTGGATTAGTCAAAATGATTTTTTGGTCCTGTTCTTCAGAACGTGTATAATTTTTGAAAGTTGTTTGAGGCTCCTCAGCTATTTTTTCCCTATTTAATAACCACCTTTTGATTATTATTATTTTTTCAATACCTATTAATTTAGTTGATTAAGTTTCTTCCATCTAATTTAGAAGTGATAGGTTCATAATTTTTCTGATCATAGTTGTGACAACAATTCTACACAACTCATACTCATATTAGAATATGGTAAGCTTTTAATGTTAAGGTCATCTCTAGATTTAGACCCAAACCTATACCTCGAAGGTTCATTTGTAATGGTCCTACCTATGTATCCCTTCCTAGGAATCAAAGGCTTTGTAGTTCGCATAGCAAAATAGAGAATCTCCTTTCTCATATCAAGAATAAGATCTTTGACCTCTCATTTAAATAACAACTGTTCATTGAGTTTATGCTTTCAATTTAATCAAATTACAGAAGAATAATAACATACACATTTCAATCAAGTGTTGGTTCTATACCAACATTAGTGTGCAGACACACACCAAACCACATAAGAACCATATTGTTTGAACATCACATGTTCTTATAGTGATTGGCTTAAACATGCATAATCTATACACAACATGGTTAGTTCCTTCTTATGTCACACATACATTAGTGATTAGCTCTTATACACCTCATAGATACACGTGGGGGTTAGCTTAGGCATATATCACCTATATGTACATGGTGGCTAGCTCATACATACATCATAGGCACATACAATGACTAGCTTAGGTATATAACACATATTATCATAATGTGACTAGATCATGCCAACCTCATACTCGCCTCATAGGTATATATAGTAATTGGCTCCAACATTCATCACATATATGTAATGCATATCATTTACACACACATCACAAAATACAATATGATAACTTGTGTATGCATCATGCATAGACACAATGTGACTAGCTCATACACCCAAAACATACACAATGTGAATAATTTAATCATCACGTGTTCACATAAAGATCACTTGGAAAAAAGGAAGTGGTCATGACCTTATTGGAAGCCTCTTCTCCTTTTACCTAAAATATTAGTAGATAAGCCCTTAAGTAAATCCCATCTAGAAAAAATAATGTCAATGCATCCCATACTACATCATGGGTCCTATTATTTTTCCAATCCATTGTCATCTCTAACAACAGACAAGAAATTGTGTACCACTTATTGTCACTAGCAAGTGAATAGGTATAACAACATGCACAACACATGAGACTACTTTTACACAAGTTTACAATGGTTGACTCACATTTACCAAGTGATCAACTAGCAAAAAGAAGAGGAAGTGACGTATTACACATCTTCCCATTATTTAATTTTTGGTCACTTACCCTTTAAGTGCACCCCAACAAGAAAAAGAATGTTGGTGCATGTCATACTACACTATGGGTCTCATCCTCTTTTTGGTTCTTTGCACACCAATTGTGATGATGTGTAAGGATACCACACTAACTATTATCATTGACTAAGGTATAAGTGTAATAAAACACATCACATAAGGTCATTAATAATATTTATATATCATATTGAACCTTTTGAATTGGCAGATTCTAACATCTATCTCCTACATGCTACTAATGGAAGTTAGTCTAACCTAGGATGGGGTATCTCTTAACATCTATCACATGCATGGCTATTGTGAAATATGGCTAAACCAAGCTATCATACCATAAGTCGCTTCTAGCATTTGTCACCTTTGTGCTACTAGTGACACCCAACTAGACCCTAAGATACAATAGTTAGATCTTGGCATTTATCACCTACATATTACTATTAAGAACTAGCTACATCATGTATGTATCATATCATGGATAGCCATTGATATCTTCCACTTCCATGCCAATGGTGATGGCCAACTAATTCTTATTCAATAGTGATATTTGACTATCCAAACTTGTATCAAACTTAGTTTTGACTTGTGGGGTCATCTTATAGCTAAGTACACATAATCTTGAGATAGCAAGGATTCACAAATATTGGTCAAGTTGACCTAATTATATGCCACATTAAGTTATCCATAAACTTATTCCCAAGGTCCTATAGGTCTTAAGGATAAATTACCAATGCACAAGTAACACATTGAACCCTCACAAATTGACCTCTATCTAAAAAACATGAACATAAAAAATACCAACTCATAAAGAGATAAATTCCATTCAATTCATTCAATTGCTACTAAAAAAATTAGTATTTATTAAACAAAAATTAAATCCACCATACTAATATTGAACAATAGTCCACTTCTAAGTACATAATTTTTTTGGGTATTACTAGTCATAAATATTATGATGTGTTAATCCACCAAATAGATATACAGGAAAAACACCCTACCCATTTTTGTGGTACTTATAATTAATTGTTCACAATTGGCAAATGCAATGATAAGGAATTTCATCCTAAAATTAACAAATCAAGGAACATATATAGAGCAAGTAGATCCCTCACATGAGTAAGTGTTGATTGCCCCATTAGATCATATTGGCTTAATTATGTTTCGTCACTAGATACAAGTTAACAAGTTTTCTTAACACATTCATAGCCATGTTATGGCCAAGCCTGTCTTCCCCTTAATTATTTGAAAGATATACCTCATTAGTATTTGGAGGCTAACCTATACCTCCCTATACTTATCATGGAGCTAAGACATTATGTCTAACACGTTCAATTCATAACTCTACTTATTTTAGTTCAGATAAGATTAAATGTATTCTCATACACTCACATTAAAAAATATCAATGACATTGAGTCTAAGAGTTCATCCAAGTCTGGACTATATTTTAGAAATCCAAATACCACAAACCTTAGAGTAGGTAAGCTTGATAATGATGGATTACATTTCATTGGATCAAACCTATATAATGGGGACACATTAATTGGAAAGGTGGCCTCATAGCCATCTGATGCATAATTCAACATCTAGTTGAAGCATACTAAAGAAGGAAGGTTGGTCAAGTTTAGGAAGACCTCAAACCTTGGAGTATTTCCTCAAACCCCTCCCTATAGGCTTGTGTCATGTGGGTGTCCTTCACCCAAGGATTTCCTACATGCACACTTTCAAATGGAATTGAAGTCAAAGGTAAAGAATTGATTGGACTGTCATATTGTGACATTTATCCTATAACTCTTAATACTTAAAGAACTCAATTATTGCTAGTGCAAATATTTACATATAACCCTTAGGATAAATAGAGAGAAACTAGATTACCACAATCCCTTCCATATTTTCCACAAGGTATACAAATTTATAGTATTTATTAATGACATAATATATGATAATTATCTCTCATTTCATATTGATGTAAAAAAAAATGGTTGAATATGTATATATATTTAGCTCAACTAACATTAACACCCCCCTTATATCAACTCTATCAAATAAAAGTCAAGTTTTATCATCAAAACTAATTTCATACCAAAAAGTACATGTTTCTTATCATCGCCTTTACCATTAAACCAAAATAATTTTCTAATAAGCTTTTGCACATTGTTGATTTGATAGATAGAAAAGAACCAAACCAAGGCATAATAGATAGAATATGAAGTAATATTTTTTCAACAAACTTGTACCCTACCTATAGGGGAGAGGTAATTTTTATTCCAAATTTTTAATTTTTTCTCAATCTTGGAAAACATCCAATTCTACATTTCCTTTAAAGAAGGTTTAACAAAGAAAGGGATACCCAAGTATCTAACAATCTTATTAGGTCCACTCTATTGCTATACAAATTTTTAGAACCAGGTAGGGGTTTCTACTTCCCAACTCAACAACATAGATTTAGCTTCTGATATTTTAGTACTAGAGACTTGGCAAAAGATATTTAACCTAGCCACAAGATTATCCATATTAATTTAAATCAATATTGGGAATAAATCCGTATCAATTGCAAATTGAACATTTAGTAAAGAGGAATTATCAGGAAGGACAACACCATGTATTTTGGGACCAAGTAGATCAGCTCTTAGGATATAAAACAATGCTCCAAAGGCAATGTAAAATAGAGCTGGTGTCAAAGGGAATCCTTGTCTAACTGATCTACCTAGAGGGAATGGATTAGAAAGAGATCCATTCACTTCCACCTAAGCATTAGCATCTTTAAAAAATACTTTAACTATTTTTTAGAACCCTTCTAAGAATCCAATTACTTCCAGGATAGAAATCACAAAGGATAGTTCAACTCTATCATATGCTTTTTCAAAATCCAGTAGAAGAATTTCAATGTTTTGATTATTCTTCTAGCCCAGTCCAAATCTTCCCAACTAGTAATCAAATTCTCTAGTACGTATCTTCCCTTAATGAACCCGGTTTAAGTATCAATAATGATCATATGAATGATCTCTATTAATCTCAAAATCATTGTTTTAGGAAGTATTTTATAGGACACATTTAGGAGAGTCATAAGGTCTCCAATTCTTAATGTCACTTTTATCCCCATCCTTTGGAAGAAGTTTTATTATGCCTCTATTAATGTTCTTCCTCTCTCTTTGTTGCCTGGATTCAAAATTATAGTGTTACTATATCTTTATTAAGAATAGCTTCATATTTTCCATGCTTTTTTATTTTGTAGTTAAAACTTGCACCCTTTAGATATTTGGTAAGTTAAAATACATTCAAAATTTCTTCTTTCTTTTAAACTCATAAAAAATCTCTTAAATTATTACTATAAACAACACCTATAAATAATTTTAAATGATTTATATTTATAACCACATCAACCAAAGAATACATATAATAACTTTTGAAAATGTATATGTGTAAACTATAAATTTCTATATTTATCACCCATTTAAATAAATCATCTATTTCTATCACAACCATCTTCCACAAGAATAATAAATGAGAGACACTTTGATGACTATTTTTAAACATCATCCACTTCAATAATCAAATGTCAATTTTGATTAATAAAAATAAGATAAATATTTCTCTCTTTTTAGTTTAAATAAGATATACAATAACTATTACCTGTTCAACATTAAACCAAATAAATGAACTTCAACACCTTCTCAATCAACTTACCCCTACATAACCAAGACACATTTTACAATATTTTACAAGTCCGTAACAAATACATCTTTCTTTCTTTCTTTTTTTTCAATTTTGAACCTCTGCTCAGCTTACCAGTATAGGATATACATGGGAAGGAGGAGATTCCATAAGCTTTGTGGAATACATGTAGTAGAAGAGGATACGCATGGGAAGGAGGAGAGTTCAGCTTCACACAAACCATGTCCTTGCAGACATTATTAAATAACAAAGATTATTTAGAGATTTTATTATGAGGAAGAACATACAAGTGAGCACTCAGAGAGAAAAAGCTAAATCTAATTGAGCAGCCCCAGCCTCATGATTCCAATGGAGGTGTTGGGCCATGACTTGTCCCTCGCCTTCTGCAGCATTACTCTTCCCCATGATACCCAAGCTTGCCATGGCAGTCGTTTGTCCCAGCTCGTTCCCCACTCCAACAGTAATTTCAAACCAATCTCAACCTCACTTTCAGCTTCCCCATATTTCTCCTTTGACAAATAAATCTGACCCAGCACCAAATGAGGCTCCCCAATGAAAGGATTGTGAGCACAAGCCTTCAACAGAAGACCCTCTGCAGATTCATCACACTCCTTCCTGCAGACAGCTTCCCAATACAAATCTCTCGCCTTGAGCTCATCCGATTCACTCAAAACAACAGTACAGTTATTAAAAACAGGAGGAATAACCAAATCTGAATCTTTTAATTCCATTTTTGAATCTCCCACAATTTCCTCTTTTCCCAATTCATTTTCCTCTGCTGCCATCAAATTATAAATGGCTCCCATCCGAGAAATGAAATTCATCCACAGGCCTGGTTTGCCATCACCAGGAAACAGAGTTTTCCATGCATTTTCCCCAGATTCAAACCCCATCCTTCCATTATAATTATCATACACACCGTCATGATAACCGTAAAGCTGTTCTGAGAAATCGGCCATGGTAAGTAAAACCACGATGGCTACGAACCTCCGCGATACTCTCACATCCTCTCCCGTTCTCCAGTTTTGCACTAAAAGTCCCTCTTTTGGCAAGATCTGCAATTCGCTGCTCCGGCCGCTACAGCTTTTCTGAGAGTTTGCTAAAGCTTCGATTAGCTCTCCGTCATTGGGATATACTTTCATAGCAAAGTCAGAGACGATTGCACGTCGAGGAGTGTTGCAAAAGACGCTGACAAACTCCTCTATCTCTGTTCCGATCAGATCAGAAACCATTTTTCTGTCAAGATCGTGATTGAAAAGAGGGATAGAGAGATCAGCATATGCACTATGGAATAAACCGCAAAGTGAAACAGAATTGGGGGCATTCCATAACTTTAGCATGCGATATACAGTAAAAAGATGGTCAAAGAAAGTGGTGATCCGGTGGTTGTACTCGACAGCTCTGGCATTTTTTATAGCAGAAATGTAGGCTGGCAGCAAAGGGTCGATTTCTCCGAAAGCTTCAACCAAGAAAGGCCTGGCTTTCTGGAGCAATGCATCCACATCTGCTGCACTCTTGCCCATTATGCTCTTCATTCACACCGCTCACAACCACTCTGTTTGTCTATTTAAAGATGGGATTCAAAAAATTGCCCACGCTCCTATCTCTAAGCGATTCAAATAATTGCCTTAAAATAATGTACCTTCATGTCCGGCCACCTAAACCATGTTCTCTTCTGAAATGATAAAAGTTTTTGTTGGTGGAATGTCTTATTGAAGGGTAATGTTTGTTTGTTTGTTTCTGGTTTGCATTGGAAGATATCATTTTTGAAATATTCATTTCTTTTGAAACATAAATTCAATGAAAAACAGAGATATTGGAAGATATTGGAAGATATCATTCTTGATACACTCATTCCTTTTGAGACACAAATCCAATAAAAAAATAAGTGCCTCAATATGGATATCTCTTGACATATTTTACTTGGATTTATCTAAAAATGTCCAACCCCTTTGTGTATTGATGTAATTAGAACTGTATGTTGATTTTAATCTTTAAACATTATCCTTGAGTAGCTACCATACTAAACATTATAGAGATATTACATCAATATCACAAAATGGTTTATAAAGTAATAAATTAGACCAACAAAAATCAACCCATTTCTCATATTCACAAGTAAAGATGGATGCAAACCTTGGGAATACTCTCATAGTAGCTACCATACCCATCGCCTCTTGTTATCTTTTTCACTTTGGTTTATATATCCATGATTTAGCTATGTCAATAAGTGAAATATTTCTCATGGAAAAAGACATTTGTATATCCATTAATAAACTAGCACTTGCACCGGAGGGGGTGCAAGGGTTACGCCAATAGAAAAATATAGTGAAGTAAGCATGGGAGTGAAGTGTAGTTTAATACTTGTACAATTTTTTCTGTATATTTTTACAAGATGTCTGCAATACTTATTTGGAGATACAACTAGACACTAATACCACATGTCAATTTCTTATTGTATCATGAGGGCCCTTCACATCATGGTAAATTCATTTGAGGTCTTTTGTTAAAATTCCAAGCTAGAGATGTTTTTGTAAAGGAAAAAATAGGTTTTACAGGGACCTGAAACCACAAAGTTTAAACAAACAAAGATAGAGCAAAAAAAAAGTCCGAACAAATAGACAGCTGTCCCAAAAAGGAAACGACAGCAAAAAAAGAGACAACAGGGTCCAAAAAAGGACCGCCTAAATCCAAGCTAGAGATGTTATGCCATGTGTTACATAGTGATTTTTCATACTTTCCAATGCATGTGATGTAGTGCCAACCTACACTGAGTTGATATCCTTCGATTGGTCTATTAAGGCATATATGTATGTGTCATGAAGTAAGTATAGGGCCTTGTCAATTTGTGATTGTTGGCAATACCCTATTGCATCACAAGCTCCTTCACCTCATGGTTTATAAAGGCTTAGAAGTAACACTTTTCATATGAAAGTACAACATGGAAGAATACAACTTTTATATATTATAATGTGAAAAGGATACATAAATTTATATTTTTTTCTTTGTATTCACCAACACTTTTTTGTCTTTTTCTTTTGTTGTGGTTTTCGAAAGGTTGGCATTCCATTAAAGCAAAATATATAGAAAGAACTCTTGTGTAAAAGGAATTTATTTTTTTATTGAATAAAATTAGAAGGTTTACATCAATTTATATAAATTGATTAATAGAGAAAATTGAGTTATAAGAAGAAAATATAGTATAGAGTTTATTATTATCTTAAATTTTATTATATTAATATTTACATGATTTGTTGAAGGTTTTTGATACAATGATAATTTTTTTTTTTGACTTAATATTCTTTGTATATAATATTATTTAGTGTTGGAAAACATTGTAGCTCTACACAATCTTTTTTAATTTTTCAAACATTCATTCTTGGTTCTTTTCCAATACCTTTTGTTACAACTAAATATTAGTATCTTGTTGGGCACAATTGAAATGACCCTAAAGAGATTATTACAAAAGACAAGCAAGGTTTGCCTTATGCAAATGAGGTTATAATAAAATGTTAAATGCCAGTCTCATGTAGATGTATCATATTTGAAAAAAATACCAAGCAATATGATCTTCAAGTATGTTTATTAATTGCTAACTAACTAGTTTTAAACAAAAAATTAGAAACAAAGAATCAAACTAGGAGGGCAGCTTTCCAAGAGAGTCTGTGATTAAAAGAGAGGTATAATAGAGAAATCGAGAACTAGGTACATTGGATGAAGCATTAATTATAACCAAAGACATATTTGAATCTCTTTCTTCTTGCAAAATGGGAAAAGAATGGGCTAGGTGTGTAGGAACTCGGGGCAATCATCTATGGACAATATAGAGTGGAGAAGTTTCTAAGATATAAGTGAAACTCAAGATTTGGCTTTGAATTTCCAAAGGGTTTAAAGTCAAAAATTGCCTAGTTTACAATCTTCATCTTATGTTTCTACAATCAGTTTGGTGTCCACTTCCCTAATTGTGTTTTAGGACCATTTCACCTATTTCTTAACCTTCCCCTAATCACAAAAGAATAATAAAAGTAATCCTAGTCTTAGGAACATCTTGTATTTCAACTCTGAACACTAGTGCTCTAATATGCCTACTAAAATTTTAAAAAGTAACTTTAGCCACCTCTTCATGCCCTAATCCTTATTATACTTTTAGTGGCAACCTTTCCAAAAACTTGCTAATATGAAATTATTTTTAAATCTTCTTTGAAAATGAAATCATAACATACATCATTTAATTTTTTTTTTATTGCTAGTCCACTCTCTCCCAACATAGGTGGTTTGTAAAGATCCATCAAATAATAGAATAGCATGACAGGATGGATTGTGAAACCACTTATGTCATTCAATTATGTCATTCAAGCTATGGATTCATTGTAATCTATTTTCCTTCATTCCATTTCTCTCATCTATTTCACAATTCGCCTCATAAAAAAGCCATTAAAATTCCATTTCTCCCATCTCTTTCACAATTCGCCTCATAAAAAAGCCATTAAAGACCACTTCACCTTTGCTCTCCTCAAACTATTTTCTAAAAACCCTTCCCATTGTCCTCCTAATCAAATAAGGGCCATTCCTTGTTCTTACATCATTATGGTCCTCATCACCTCCTTGTGTCTCCATTGCATATTACACCACATTGTTCTTACTTTTCCTCCTAGGGTTTTGTCTTGTGTTCACCTAATCTTACACACACCACTTAAAATTTTTCACTAGGTATACACACACCACTTAAACTAATGTGATTTTATTTGAAATATCTAATTTGGATGCATGTTGAGTAGAAGCTACTGCCGCTATTATGAATGCCATTATCATTAGCACACCAAATTGCCATCTAAAAAAGTTATGTAGAACACAAAAAGGGTACTCTCTAAATATCTTTTCCACATTTTTTGTTTGCTTCTAACATATTCACATCACCATTTTATGCAAAATTAAGAAGTTCAGAATAATACTTTGTATGACTCATATAACATATTTTAGTTGGAAGACAAACAATGGTAACTTGCTTTCTTAGTACTCTGTTGTTGCTGGCTTTCTATATTCTGCTAGTTTCAGATGGTATGTTTGTTATATGTATTTTTCTTGTTGGAAAGTTAAATGTCATTGTATAAATAGCTGGTTTATATTGTACTTTTCTTCTCTTAAAAACTCTTTCTTCTCTCACTGAACATGTATTTTTGTAGAAAATATAATATTCTGATTCTTGGCCGCTGTATGTAAGTGAAAATATGAAGATATTTTTTTATTGTATTATCTTATTTTGAAATATAAAAAAGATGCTAGAAATTTTTTAAAAATATTTGTATTTTATATTTCAAGTTTGCCTCCCTCTCAAAAGTTTCTTCAACCCCATTAATGATGGTTGCTTATGCGTGCACCTAATGGGTGACAACTGCTGAAAGCTTTGAATAACAGTCCTATTTTAAATAAATTGCAGCACAAATGATATGTGAGAACTTTACATGTTGTATGAGATGTGGCATCTCCCTCAACTGCTTAATGCACTGTTAGACAAAACCCAAAACCGAATGAGACTCCATTTGTATGCAAGCTATTTGAATACCCACACAGTCCCTCAACCTCCTCATCCCATCAATGTCGAAACCCTAACACAACACCTGCAAGAAGGGGAAAGATTCTGTGAAGTCGTTCCTTTTGTGCTGGTCCATACCCATCATCCGCATACACATCCTAGCAAAATAAAATAATGCTTTGCATGATTAGCCTCTAAGTTGAGGTCATCACCCATAACAGTCCCTAATCCTTCTTCTCCAAACCACCAAACTAGGTGAATGCTCTCTCTCATTCTTCCATTCTATAAAGCACTGGTTATTTTTACTCTAACCGCTTTAGAAGTAGGAGGACGGACTGCAGGCTCTAAGTGCTTTAGGACGGACCTTAGGCTCTCATCTCCTTGAATGTTATATTTTTCCCTTATGACACTTGCAGTGCAAGTTAAACGTGGTTGGCATACACTTTACACCACATGTATCTTTCAACCTGTCTACACGCGTCTATGCATTGAGGTTGTTGCCTGGTCATTTATCATACGGGTTGTATGAGATGTAGTTGTTGTTGAGAGATCAAGTTTTTTGGAGAGGAAGGTGAGGTGAGGAATACTATGATAGGGTTTGCAATGGCCCGAGGCTGCACTACAATGGGATGGCTTTCCTCTCCCACTCCAAGGTGGTTCACCTACACTGCTCTCTACAAACCAGAGATCAATATTAGGGAGGGTGCTCCAAAAATGCTCCAATATAGATTATTTTTACATGACTAATCTGGGAAGAAGGTAACGTTTGTTTTTCATTAGCCTCTAATTATACTCGAAAGCCTCCCTTTCTTGTTGTCAGTCCTTCCGCAGCTCAGCTAAAAACCATGGTCATCCAATTATATGTGTTGCAATAACCTTTTGTGATTTCAAATCTTGTCAAGTTGCATAACAAGATCAGCTTTTTTCTTCTATGTGCTCTCATGGATAGCCAAAGTGTTGCTGGAATTTATCAGTAGTTTGCAGAAGAAAAATATGCGCTGCCTTCATCAAATTCAAATAGGGATATGACAAGCATGGGTCCCAAGTCGCTTGAAATTTGGGACCTGAATGTGTTTGTAGAAATTCATTTTTGTAACTGAGGATCCTCAATGCCTTCCTGTATTCCTCAGCGAGTTTTCACCGTTTACTAACTTCAATACAATCTTATTTATAAGCACAATTGGGCAGTTAGTCTCTTGCAGTCAGTAGATATTGATATGATTTTACAAGATTTGATTTTTGCTAGATTTGCTTTCATTTACTTCAGAGATATGATTTTGTCTGATTTGATTGCCTTAGCTAATTACAGTAATTATTCAAATGCTCAATTTCTACGCTGAAATATCCTAACCCTTTGCAAATTTATGACAATTCAAAGCATGTCAAATATTTCGTAGGGTTATATGATTTGAAGGGACATCCTTTACAGTATATTTTGCAATTGCAAAGAATGCATCAACAACAAATTTAAGGAAAATCAAACCGTAGCTGGGGATGGTCGAAAGGACATTTGATATGATGTCCTCCAGCTATCCAAAAATTGTTTATCGACAATTAAACAATCTTTACCGATGTGTAGACTTCCTGGCTCAAACCTCATAGTACATATCAGATACGGGAAATTTTTTTCACGCGAGTGGTTACTGGCCTAAAAATTGTTTTAGGGGAGTAGTTATGGTGTGAGACATGTTTTGTCTCAAAGTTCACACTATGTATAGCCTATCGGCTAAATATCTTGTATGTCCTTCATGGTGATCTTCATAATTTTGAGCTACAAGTTTAAATACCTCAAATGAAAAATTTAGATTGACAAATTTCTTGCTACTCTTTACTAATAAAAGTTTCAACATGTGACATATTTCTTATGTACTAATGTTCCTATCTATAATTGTTTCATGAAGCCTCATATGCGAGCTCTTATAGCTAATTTATTAGGGTTATCAACATTTCAAGCTACATACACATATGATGATAAGTTATTGAACTCTTCTATGCTTTTATCGTATACTTGGTAATATACTTGATTACAACATGTTTGAAAATAATAATTCTCAATCTACATTTTCTCTCCACAATTGTAGTATGTTATAGTTCTGCATATTTACTCTATGATAATTTTTTTGGATTCAAAAAAATTATCACCTAACTCTAAGTCTTGATATGATTTTGATGCCTCAAGATTTAATAGTTGTAGAGCATTATACCTTTGAGTAATAGTAACCAATTTTTAGTTCTTTGCACACAATATGTTGAATTTACATACAACAATATGAATATTTGAACATCTTAGCTACAAACCCTTCTTCCTCTTTTCTTGTATAGGTATTCACCTTCTCTACACATTGTATGTCATTCTACACAATTGAGGAGCTCTTAATAGCCTTGTTTCATATCCATCTATGCAAATTATTTTGTATTTTGAAGATATAAATGATGTGAAAAAAATTGTGATGCTTTTAATTCAAAAAGTTCAAGAATTTATTAGTTTCATTGACACATTAAAATATTATAAAAAATATAAATTTAGGAGGGAATGATAAGATACTTTAATTTAAATTGATGTGGATCTTCTTGAGGATTCCATGCATGAACAATAGTTCATATAATTAAAATTTCTCATATTTAGTGTTCACTCTAATCATATCAATCCAAGAACATGTAACAAATCTTTATGTTGTCATTCATATCTAGACCAATAATATTTTTACGTTTATTCCATTTTGTAGGTATCTATTTATTAAAAAATATGTCATAGTTGCAAGCAATGTGCTATTATATGAGAATATTCAATAACATTTTATTTTCATAATTTTTGAGCTTCTCATGGATTTTTTGGTAGCACTTGTTCCTTGCATTAATATATGTGTAGATTAGGATAATACATATTAGTTGCACTCAAAGTGAAGAATATTATTGTAAATTCAATTTGATGAAGTATGCCAATTGATTTTTCATGATATTTTTTCCAATATTACCTTATACCGCTTAATGTGGTTCTAAAAAATATCAAACAATCAACTATATGAGAGTGGGGAACATTTTTTATATGTTGACATAGTTTGTTGATGTTGATTGATATATTTTGAAGACTTTCTTTTCACAAAAACTAGAGATGGGTGATCTCACAATAGTATTCCACATTTTGGTCAAAATGAGACATTAAAATCAACATTTTTAATCAATGTTTCAACTTCTATCACTTATAGCAACTAAAATATTAAGGATTTGAAGATGGTGTGAACTATTAATTTTTTAAATGAAGACTCTAAATATATATTAAAAAATAGAAAATAATTTATAAAAAATTATGTAATTTTGAATAATTTTTTTAATAGTTTTTGATTAAAAAAGTAGGGTAACTTGGGCCTTGATCTTGAACAAATAGAAAAGAAAACAGAAGGCCAATAGGCCCACTAGTCTAAGTAGAAACAAAGGCCTACAATCCTACCATAAAACAACACCAAACATTAAGGTAAAAAGTCTGAGAGAGGAAAACCAAAATGGCTCATAGGCCTCAAAGATATAGGCATGAAACCCCAGATAACCCAAGAAACAACAAAAAGGAAACCATCTAACAAAAAACTAATCCTTAGGATTTTTAATTAGATTCCATTCTTTCTTGAGCCACTCCAAATCATTCTTCTAGGTGTCCTCAACATCACCAGCCATCTCCTCCTTTAGAGCTTCATCCTCGTAGTTATTCTCCTTCATATGTTTCAATTTTATTACTTGTGATTTCCAATCATAGTTCCAAAGATGGCCTAGTTCATAATCCCATGGGTGATAGATTCAATGCAACTCATCACACTATCAAGCTTTTCCATCTTTTCTTTCAATGTATCACCATCATTATTTGATTCTATTTGGCTAACCCTCTGCTATAAATTGCCAATTTGATTCTTAAAACACCAAAGGGTACTGTTGAAATAATGATTCAAGCAGCTCCCTCCGGGTTCCTTTTTGTACATATCCGTGCGCTGGCCTGTGCGTCTCCGCATTTCTTCGGCTTCCCAGCAGGTTTTGATCTTTCCCTTTGCACATTCCTCACTTCGCAACTTCGGCTGGCGGCCCCCCTTTCGGCTCTTGAAATGCTACGCTGGGCGCCCACGTGTCTTGCCTACGGGGTTTTTCATTTTCTATTGCTTCGTGTTTTCTTCGGGTTGCTAAGCCTTCCATAAAGGTCTAGTACTCCTAAGATTCATCGAGGGGCCCACATCTTGATACGTGGCGGCGTATCGCAAACTTTTCTAGCAGGGATAGATTATGCTGCTGTGGGCTGCGAAAAATTTCTATAGGCCTTCCTTATTTCCTGGCGGGACCTACCTTCGCCCATGTGTCAGCGGTTCACAGCTTTTAAAACAGCAGCAGGGATGAGAGCACCACGGGTTGCGAAACGCGGCCACGCGTCTTTTGCCACCTGGTTCATACGGCCTTCCCCCATTTTCAAAGTGACCTCAGTCCCTTGAACATGTGTCACTTCTCCGCAAGTTCCCGGTCGATGGAGGAGGAGTTTTCATTCGGGCCGTGAGTTGTTGCCACGTACCTTACATTGATTATCAAGCAAGCTATGGGATGGCCGAGCGGGATAGTGTTATTGAGTGCTGCTCATCATGGTTCTCTGAAGCGGTAGGCGGCACTTGTCGCTTCGAAGCCTGGTTGGGACCACTTCCATTATTACAAAGGGCACGCCTGTAACTGATCAACTGGATGCTGTGCTCTGACTAGTTGCTCTCATAACGGCATTGGGAATATTCTTATTCGGGCATCATTACGGGAGATTGTGGGATCTTTCTGTTACAACTCTCCAAGCGGTGGGATTTTTCTCCCCGGCTATATATACTCTCTCTGTCGAGGGAGAAAAGGTCCAAGATTTTTAGAAAGAATACTAGTTTTAGCAAGAGACTCCAGGCCTCTATTGCATGTTTATTCGCAGGAAACTTTCAGACTGTGCCTATTGTTCGGCCTTTCTGTTTTTCATGTTTTGATTAAACTGTAAACTGTGCTTCTTATTGTCTTAAGCATTTCATTTGAGGAGACTTCTATATATTGAATGCAAACTTGCTGGTCTAAATCATGTCTTAATGACTCTTCTTAGCAGTAAGAATGTATGCGATACTGTTTTATGTCAATTAAATGAATTGTTTATGCTATAGCTTTAAGTTTTCTGATGTTTTGGAACATAACTATAACATTCAGGCCCTTAAGTCTAGGATTTATCGTGCCTATCAGTAAGCTTTGGCGCATCGCCTTAGATTAATATTTGTTTCATTATATCCGCTTCCTTTTCCCTTTCCAAAAAACCATTATAGAAGAAGCCGGCTTCTTTAAAATCTGGAGGTCACTCAGTTTGGCGCAAAGGGGTCCCCCTTGAACTGAGTTTCCCATAAGGCATTGTTATCTCGTCAAATTTTGGCGTCAGTAGTTTGTACCTTTTTTCTGGCACGCCCGATTTGACCCAAACTATTGAAATCGTCTTCAAAAAGGGTGTATGAGCCATCGGCCTGTAACTAGATCCCAAACTGCAAATAACCCAAGTTTACTAGTGCCTCCATTAGGGACAGTCCAGGCCGCAAATCAGTTAGTAACCGTTCCATTCCCACTACCCTTTCCTCTCACCATGTTGCCAGCTGCGAACAGAAATTATGTAGCATGGGATGCTGGAAGCCTGCTGGTAGCTCCGGTAGTGCCTGCTGTTTTGGGGCGCTATTCCGGTTTCGGCCCTGAAAGCTCTTCCTAAATTCGCTGGAGATAACACAAAAATGCTAGCAGAGCATTTGTAGGATGTAGCGGATGTATGCCTGGTACACGGTATCACAGCGCAGAATGTAGCCCTGAGACTCCTTGCTGCGTCCTTCAAAGGCAAAGCTCTGGATTGGTACCGAACACTGACTCCTAATACCATTCGCACTTGGGATGACCTCAGAGATTCATTCTATGAAAGGTTTTCAAATGACGAAGATCATTCTTCGCTATATTATCAGTTATCCATCATCAAACGAGCACCCCAGGAGGCTCTGACGAACTTCAATGCCCGGTTTCACTCAAGTTGGCAGAGGATTCCTGTGACCATCCGCCCGACTCTAGAATTGGCGTTCATGTTTTATCTGAAGTCCATCAATCCTGACATCTCTATGATGATCAAGTCTCTGGGAGGAGCCACTTTACCAGATGCATATGCCACCGCTATCAAAGTAGAGAATCACTTGATAGAATGTGGGAAATTGCCTCCTCGACCTGTTGTGCTGATATTTCTTGAGATATCAAACGCAACACAAGAGGTTGCATCGACCAGTGCGCCAGCGACTCCCTAGTCAGCGTACTCATATGCAACCGCTCCTGAAAACTTGGCCTCTACATCGGGTGCTCCCAAGAATGAGATGGGCGACCTCAAGGAGATTTTGCGGACTATGGCTAACGATATAACAACACTCAAGCGGAACCAAGCAATGCCTCCACGGCCTGCATATCAGAACTATCAAGGTGGGCGGCCTACCTATCAGCAAAATCAATATCAGAATGCGCATCGCACTAATTCACCGGCGGCGGCTACAAACCAAATAGTTCCGGTGCCTACACCGCTGGCAGGTGCGTCGCCGAGTCCTAGCAGAGAATTAACTGCGGGGCAAAACAATCTTATTGATGACATCAATCCATGGTGCTTCCCTTGCAACGATGCACATATGCCCCAAAATTGTCCGCGTGGCAACTTACAACAAAGGATAGCAGAGCAACGTAGTCAAGGTATTGCGATAGAGAACGAAGAGTATAGATATGCCCCGGCAATGGAGAATGCGGTCCTTACCGCGCAAATACAAGGAATGTCCCTAGAGCAAGAGTCCGATATTGTTCCTGATCATGCGCTCTTCTCATGGATGGAAGGCGAGGAAATGGTGTTTGCAAATGACACATCCACAGTCGAAACGCCGCGGGTACATTCCGACTATAACACACGCTCCAAGAGAAGATTCACCGGCGA
Organism: Sequoia sempervirens; assembly: GCA_007258455.2. Classification (NCBI taxonomy): domain Eukaryota; kingdom Viridiplantae; phylum Streptophyta; class Pinopsida; order Cupressales; family Cupressaceae; genus Sequoia; species Sequoia sempervirens. The sequence goes on along the minus strand of VDFB02071594.1, from coordinate 12,108 downwards.
GTCCGTTGTTTCACTTTCGGACAACCCGCAATGCAAAGACGTTTCGGATCAAATTCCTGGCGATCCGACCGTCTCTTTGTCTTCTCAACCGTGGAAGGAAATTATTATAACAGAAGCAAAGGAGCAAAAATCTCTGAGCTCCTCACCTTTTAATGTGGTAGAGCAGTTGAAGAAATCATCCGCTAATGTGTCTTTATGGGACATTCTAGCTATCTCGGAATAGAAAACCATACTCCAAAAGGCGCTTCAACAACAGATGGACCCAGCGCTAACCGAGCCTTCGGCTAGTACCGAGGCGGTTTATCAAATGTCACCGGCTAAGGTTCTTATAAGAAAAGCAAAGGAATCCCATACGCATGACGGAGGTAGGCCAAAACCTCAACCCTTCTTCTTGACCCTCATTATAGGGGAGAAACTATTACACAACGCTATGATTGATTCTGGCGCTAGTACAACAGTTATGCCAAAACTGATAGCCGAAGCCTTGGGACTCAGCTACGAACCTATGAAGAAAGGGGTGATGCAGCTAGATGGAAATAAGGTTGATACTGTGGGCGTCATCAAAGCACTTCCGCTAACTCTATTTGCTTGCCCAAGTATCACGGTCCCGCAAGATACAGTGATCATAGATGTTCCACTAATGTTTGGTCTTTGCCTTTCTCGAGAGTTTACTTCGAAGGTGGGCGGCTATTTGTCTTTAATTGGTCACATCTAATACTTAGGACCAAAATGGCGCGAAGATGAAGATAGAGTCGGAGGTTCTGCATTCTGAACATGTGGCGCAAATGAGGCCCTGATTAACTTTGAAGCTGCACATACCTCCATCACCAAGCAGGACATGTACAATGTCGAACTGCTAGAGGAGGAGAAGGTGAACGGAGACTGAAGTGATAAGGAAGATGCTCTGTTGAGTGAACATATAAACAATGATCCTTTCGGAAATTATCATGCTACCGGATTAGGCACATATGTGATTTATGATGAAGACCAAGTTCTTCCAAAGGTCGTCAAAGAACCTGACGATGACCAAGCAAGTGAGCTGTGGACATTGTATTTTGACGGAGCAAGGAGTAAAGTTGGAGCTGGAGTAGGGATATGTCTAATATCCCCACAGAATGAAAAGTTGCTGAGGTCTTTCCGATTCCAATTTGCCTGTTCAAATAACGAGGCGGAATATGAGGGGTTAGTCCAAGGCCTAAGCCTAGCGGAACGAATGGGTATCAAGCAATTGATTGTGTTTGGAGATTCAGAACTGGTAGTTAATCAGGTCCGAGGGATCTCAGCAGCAAAGAATGTCTGCATGAGATCCTATCAGCATCGAGTCTGGGACCTTGTGGAAAGTTTTGAAGCTTTCAACATCCTGACCATTCCCCAAGCACAGAATGGCGATGCAGATTGCATGGCGGTAATCGGTGCTCAGTTTGATCCTGTCTCCGACTTGCTTCGGAACAAATATTCAGTGCGAGTGCTTGTTAGACCAGCAATACCCGACAATGACCAAAGTTGGCAAGTCTTTGAGAGCGACGAACACATCGCCTCGTTTATTCAACACTCAGGGGAATTTGCTGATCAACTCCAACCAAAGATCGCCGAGGCCTACGAAGGACAAATTATGTAGCTAAAGTCAAATAAGCTTCCGAAAGGATTGGTTACTCTCAAAATTTTTTTCGATTGTAGTGACGCCCGAAATGATAAGTGGAAATTCATGGCAGAAAAAGGTGATTATGAAAACCTTCGGGTTTCCGATGATAGGAACCTTCGGGTCGGAAAAGATATCTCACATCAAGAGAGAGAAAGGCTTATCAGTTTCTGTGGGAAATATAGAGTAGTGGCCTGGTCCTACGATGATCTGGAAGGTTATGATCCTGACATCATTCAACATACTATTGAGCTAACGGAAGGTGCGAAACCAATCCGACAGAAATAGCGGCCGGTCAACCCTAAAATTGAAGCCTTGATGGCACAAGAGCTAACCAAGCTCATTGAGTCACGTATTGTCTTCCCAATTAAACATAGTACTTGGGTATCAAATTTGGTACCAGTCCGAAAGAAGAATGGTGATATCCGCTTATGCGTGGATTTTCGAGACCTAAATAGAGCATCTCTGAAGGACCACTATTCATTTCCTTCTATGGAGTCGATCCTCCAAACTGTCACGGGATCGAAAATGTTCTCTCTATTGGATGGCTTCTCTGGCTATAACCAGATTCGAGTAAAAGAGGAAGATCAGCACAAGACTACGTTCACCACCAAGTGGGGGACATTTGCATATGCTAAAATGCCTTTTGGTTTATCTAATGCAGGGGCAACTTTCCAGAGAGCTATGGACGTCGCATTTAGCGAACTAATCAATAAGATTATCCTAATCTATTTGGATGATCTTACTGTATTCTCTAAATCTAAAGATGATCATTTCGATCATTTGGAGTTGGTTTTTCAAAAGTGCCAGGAGTTCGGGATTTCCTTAAATCTAAGGAAATGTGTGTTCGGAGTACCTCAGGGTAAGCTGTTAGGACATGTTGTGTCTAAGGAAGGTATTTCGATTGACCCCGAACGAGTAAGGGCTATAAAGGAGCTTCCTCTCCTGGTAAATAAGAAAGGTGTCCAGTCTTTTCTGGGCAAAGTAAATTTCATTAGTAAATTTATTTCCAATTTTGCGGGAATAATTAGGCCGATCACCCTAATGCTGAAAAAGGATCAAATTTTCAAGTGGACAACGGAGGCTCGGGAGGCATTTGAAAAGGTCAAGGAAGCGATCTCCTCAGCCTCGGTGGTAATTAATCCAGATCAATATAAAGATTTTATAATGTATGCCTTCAGTAGCAAGTCCAGTATCGCTACTGTTCTGACTCAAAATGATAGAGAAGGAAAGGGAGAGCATCTAGTTGCGTTCTATTCCTGAACCTTAAAGGAATATGAGGTGAATTATAACTTCGTTGAAAGATAGGCTTTCGCAATAGTAAAGAGACTTAAAAAGTTCCGCCATCTAATTTCCTGTAACAAAGTCCTGGTATATGTCGCACATTCTAGTGTGCGGGAATACATCATGGAGGGAGAGATCACAGAAAAAAGGGCTAATTGGATCACCAAGATCCTGGAATATGACATCGAGGTCAGGCCTACCAGGACTATTAAAGGTAGAGGACTGTGTGAGTATATGGCACAAGATGAGGAGATGCCTGCTAAAGAAGAACAGCCAGAGCTTGTCCTGATAAATGGATCAAGATCGGAGGATGATTGGCTGAAAGATAGAACGAACTTCATGCGAACCAGAAAGTATCCGCCAGGCCTCTCATCCCAAAAAAGAAGGTATTACCGGCTTCAGAATTGCGGATACACGCTGATAGAAGGAGTTCTTTTTAAAAGAAATTTTAATGGTGTACTCCTACGATGCGTTACTTCAGGGGAAGCGCGGAGGATCCTCAACGCATTTCACAATAGCGACGAAGGTGGACATTTCTCCGCTAAAACTACTGCCATCAAAGTCCTACAGGCTGGATATTACTGGCCTACACTTTTCAATGATTCCTACTCTCTGGTAAAGACTTGTAAAAAATGTCAGTTCTTCTCCGACAGAAGGAAGAATTCAGCAATGCCCCTCAAACCTATTGTGGCGGATGAACCATTTGCGCAATGGCGCCTGGACTTTATCGGGATGATCAACCCGGTTTCTAGCTTTGGACATAAATGGATTTTAACAGCTACAGACTACTTCACAAGGTGGGCAGAGGCTGTTCCCCTTAAGGAGGCGACGGAAGCAGAGATTGTAGACTTCCTCGAGGCTCTGGTGACAAGGTTCGGCCCTCCGAAGACAATCATTTCAGACAATGCTAGAGAATTTGTAGGCACAAAGGTATGTCACTTTGCATTAAAAAATGGCATATTCCTTAAAACATCATCAAACTACTATCCACAGGGAAATGGCCTAGCCGAGTCAACAAATAAAAGTTTAGTCCGACTCCTCAAAAAGGTTGGCTCAGAACACCAGAGGGAATGGCATAAAAATCTTCGAAAAGCACTCTGGGCCAACCGCATAACTCCTAAACAAGTCCTCAAGACTTCGCCCTATGAGCTAGTATATGGGAAAGAGGCGCTGTTGCCTATCTCTATGGAGATCCCGGCGATACAGTTGTTGAAATCTCTCGATATAGAACAAAATGATGCCATGGAGGTTCGGCTTGCCAAACTATTGGAAGTACAAGAAAAAAGGGAAAATTCCCTAAAGGCAATGACAGGCCGTCAATAGGTGGTCAAATGGTGGTTTGACAAAAAGGCTTCCGACCAAGGCCTAAAAAGTGGAGACTTAGTGCTAAAATATGACAGCAGGGCTGCAAAGCCAGGTCAGCACGATAAGTTGGATAGCCTATGGGAGGGACCCTTCAAAATCATTCGGTGCACGCAACACAATGCTTTCGAGATGGAAAATATGGAACAAGAGCCTCTAGGAATCCCCGTCAATGGGATTCATCTGAAGTTATTCCATTAAGCATCAAGCCTACCCTGTACAGTTGTAAATAACATTTTTTTTCTTTCTTGTTTTTGGCCTATCCTTTTGCTAAATCAATTGACTTGCTACGCATTCGCTCATCATCATTAATGGGTAAAACACCGGAGTTTCTGAAAATGCAAAAGTATGCTCGTAAATAGAGACAAAACATACAAGATTGGCAAACCCAGAAAAATTGCACACAGAAGCAAACAGGAGCATAGATTTCACTTTAAAAAAAAAGAGACGTATATATTTATATACATGTTCCTGGGTTACAAAATGGCATGGATGCCAATTTTCAAAATGTACAAGTATTAGAGCATATATATATATGATGGCCTTTTATCAGGCTTATATGGAGCAGGGGGGTTACATCAACAAGGACCAAGGCAAGGGGATCATCTATCCGTAGGAATGGCTGGCAGCAACCGACACATTTAGGGTAGCGTCCGCTTCTTCCTCATCAATAGGCTCCTCGGCGGCACTGGCAGCATCATTCAGCGCAGCTGCCGTCGGTGGTGGATACACCAGGTTCCTGAAGTCAGTGTACCATTCTACATCGTAGAAGGGTATCACGTTGTATCTCTTGAACAGGAAGTGAAGGGCTTGGGTAACCCTTTGCTGGTGCTGGCCACGGGTGTGCAGGCGAAATCCACTCAGGAATGGCAACCAAACGACGACAGCTTCTTCTTCGATAAAGCGACGCAGGTCGCTGGCTGTTGGCAGGCCTATCCCGTACGCAGTGTGTGTAACAACCTCGCTGAGCCCATTCAGGTACTTCTTCAGGAAGATTTCTTTGACCAGCTTCAAAAAAAGTGGCCGAAGGACACATATGTCCAGCATGGACGCTACAAAGTTCACCCTATACTTGTCTTCATATTCAACACAGTCTTTGCCCAGAACCCACTTAATGGCTACTAGAACCAGCGAGTGCTTGTTCTTCGTCATTCTTTTGAGCCTTCTAGTGGAGATCTCACCTACAAACGCCGTCTGCGATTTGAAGGAGGTTAGGCAAATAGGGGTATCCATCTCTCCTAACACTATTCCTAAATCTGCTGAGTAATGCCGAAATCTGCTCACCACCTAACCTATAAAAAGACTTGCTTAAGCAGTATTCTGCTGGCCTATCACTTCTTAAACACAAAGTGTGTATGTTCGCTATCTACTGGCCTATTTATAGAAAATTGACAAGACATATGCCAATCCGCCTGTAAGCAACGTGATGTATATTGGCCACAATCTCGATGGCCGAGTCTGTGTTTGTTCACGTTTTGGGCTGGTACATGCATGATAGCACGGCTCAAGGCATGCTTAATTAAATCAAGTTAATTAATTGAGCTTTAAAAAGGTGGCACTTGTTGATGAAGGGACGTATGGCCGTATGTTATGGTGTCAAATCTCATGCACATCCCAGAACCCGAGGCGATATTCGTATCTTTCTCAGGCGGTGATCATTTGCTTGGCATAATCATTCCGGCCAGGATATTAATTACCGGTACATGCTAGCACAAGGTGAGAAGGCCAGTTGCAAGCTCAATTTCCAAGGAGATCAGGGCGTATCACACGATCTCTTGAAAGCAATGATGAAATCTGGCCACCTCAAAAAAGTAATCAACTCATCTTGCACGAGTTGTGGAGTTAACGGTACATGCCGAATTAAATGCAAGGGGCTCGCGCTCGCCTACCACCTTGAGGAAAGTTGCTATTATTGCATGAAAATGCTTAATGTTTCTAAGTCTTTTTCCAAAAGCTAAGTAGTGCGCGAAGTGTTTTCTGTCTGTATATCCAGTGCAAGCGTATTCAAAGGCCAGGGAGCTTACAAGTTCTGCCGCAAAGAAAAAATGTCAGAATCTTCAGCTTAGCCAATGCAGAAAGGGATTAGCCAAGAACTGTATTCGGCTATTCGCTCTTCGGTCGAGGTTTACGTATATGAGGATGTAGCATATGCCACTCCTGGTATACCCAAGAAGGTGAAAAGAGCCAACACAGAGGAGGCCAAAGAGTGGAATAACCCGAAAAAGGTTAGAGAAAAGTGGGCTAATATCTACGATCCAAAGCTTGCCAAGAACCCTAAATCTCTCAGAGAGGCAGCTTGTGCAAGGTTATCAGTGTCAAAGGCAGACCAAGCCACGGTAAACAGAGTCTGGCTTAACAGTCTTCCACAATACATGGTCCCATTGGTGCACTATTGCCCGGAGGTGGTCGACGCGGCTGTTCAACGCTACAACCCAGATACCCACTGCATTGAAGGTCGCAATTTAAGGGTTCAGATCAGCCCAGAGGCCATTTGGCATATGTTATGTATCCCTGATCCCAAAAGGAGAAAAGAGAATATCGAGCATTTTCGCCCAAGCAAAAGGGAAAAAATATGGAAAAAGATGAAGACCGGCTCCGATTTCCTATTAGAAGAGACTAATAAGAAGGGTGTTGCGTCTACTAAGACACCGAGTATCCCATTATCGCGTGGTTCATTCCGCGATAACCTCCAAGACCCCATCTCCATGCTGGCATTTGTTTACAGCCGAGACTCCGATGAAAAGATTGAGGCTTTTTAGCTAGGCCCTGCGATGCAGTTTCACAAGCATCATGAACTTTTCTGGTATGATTTTGCTCAGTTCATGGTCAAAGAAATGATACAGCAAATAGAAAATTATCAGGCGGAGAATAAATTTCAATTTCTTTCCTACCTGGTCCACATGTTCCTGCATCATAATCCAGATTTCTTCGCCCGATTTGTCCCACTATCAATTTTTGACGAGCAGAACAAAAAAAAGCCGGTGTCTACATGGACACCCTACCTTTCCGCAACATATGACTACTATGCCTTCGCGGACAATTTCATAGCCCCGGTCCTGAATGATTTGATCGGAGAGGGTGATATTGTCCTACTTAACACTGAGCAGACTGGATTTCTGCAAGGTTACACCCCCGCTTGTGACTGGTTCTTGGGCAAGGATTTCACGATCCTTCGAATGAGGGGCTTTATTGGTAGGCCTTTCCTACTCCCGGCTTGCATCACCGATAGAGTGCTCGTGCTGGAGGTTTACCGGCAGGTGTGCATCATTGATTTCATGTTCTGTAGCAGCGAAAGTGTCAAGAGGAAGGGATTCTTCACTTGCCCGAAGAGTTTCAAGTTAATAACGCTTATTAAAAAATGATCGCATGAGCTGCTAGGGGACAAGTTGGCACACCTGGGGTTAGTACTAGTAAATGATAAGTGGGATTACAACCCTTTCAATGACCTACCTGAGCCGCATATGAAAGTTACACATGTTCCCCCGACCATACTGGGAGAAGCGACGTAATAACCAGACCGATAAAGATGAAGATCTAGTTGAATTAGCACAAATCCCTATGCCGGATACCAGGAGCCCATGGCACAAGTTCTACTTTCCAGTGGTCGTGGCCAAGGACAACCTTCCGATAGAGCGCAGCATGCATAACAAGTTGAAAGTGGACGAGAAATGGAGCGATGAAAAAATAAAAGCTTTCTGGAGATACTGCTAAGAAACAGGACAGTTGAAAGCTCCTTATAACCAATTAAAGGATGACTAGGAATTTGAAAGATGGTGGGATGAAGGCCATCCCAGCCCGATCTCCAGTGCTAACATAAGCGAAGCAGAAGGCTCTGAGGAGCAAGAGGAAGAAACGGCGACATCAACGCAGAAGGGCGATGCCTCTGGGCATGCCGCCTATGTGAGCACTAATGTGCACTTTAACATATCAAGGGGCTCGCTTACACGCACATGGGCTGCTAAACCGGTCAGGCTAATGCCCCAGTAGAAGGATCTGACTGCCAAGGTTAGTGAGTGTCCCCCCGCGAAAAGGCAATGCACAGAAAGTGTTATCAGGACAATTTCACATGAACCGACCGAAGGGGAAACACCCGCTGCTAGTGAAATGCCAGAGATTGCGGGCGAGACCCGAACGATTCCGATGCCACCGTCGACCAGTCAGCAAGTACATTTCGCTCCTCCCTCTCTTACATCTCATTCTTTCACATCCGTCCCTGCTCAATTAGTAACTCCTGCCATCAGTCTGAGCCCTCCACCCTTTGTTTCTGGTCCGGCTTATTCCGTTGGATTTGCCCAGTATTCGCAAGCCCAACCATTTATAATTACCCCTCCGAGCATGCTAACGCCTACTGCTGCCGCTCAGACTTTCCTCACCTCGCTTTCCAAAAATATTCCTCCCATTGGCCCCCACTCTTTTTCTGAGATGCTTACAGATCCCTTCCCATTGCAGCAAGCCGATACCCAGGCAGCGACTCTTTTCCCTCGGCCAAGAGGCCTTACGACTAAATCTCCGGTTCAGCCGTTATAATTGTCTAACCCTGCCGATAACCCCCAGGCTAAGCTATGGAACGTGCCACACTTTTCTTCGCAAACTGTCACCCTCCAGAAGAAACAAATGCACACGCCTATGAAAGTTACCTATCCCTACGCCCTGCCTTCTGGTGTTCCTTTCGCAGGTGGGCTGGTTTCATCACCAGCTGAGTTCATTGCACAGATAGATTGTGGGAAGGAAGCGCGCATAAATAGAATAAGGCGACGCAGGGCAAAAGATGACAATGCCCCCGCCGAACTAAGAGTACAGGCTTCGTATGACGAGGTCCGCCAAGAATTAAAATTTGCAATTATGTACCCAAGGATAAACAAGCCCCAGGGAGAAATGCAACCAGAGGACTATGAAATTTATGTTGTCAGACTGGACATGAAGGTAGCCTGGCCACAAGATAAAGTCGAAATCATGGAGGAGACACAACGGGTGGTCACTTCCGACTTCCTAAAAACTGGTCGCCAGTTAAAGAAGAAAGATGAACAGCTCAAGGCAGCCAAGGACAGGGTGAGCTTTCTAGAGGCAAAGGAAAAATCCTTAGAGGCGGATATCACCTGAATGACAGAAAGGGTGCTAACAGCAGAAAATGAGAGAAACAAGCTTCAGGGTGAAATTACGAAGACCCAAGTAGCTGACCCAGTCTTATTAAAAGAATTGCAGAATCAAAACCAAGCAATACGACAGAGCCTACGGTCGATAGAGGAGGAGTTTGAATGTTTTCGCCTTGAGTACAGTCAGAGGCTGGCAGAGAAAGGTGAGGAGATGGAATGCCTACAAGAACAGTATCAGCAAAAGGTACAGGAAAAAGAGGAGCTCCGAGAGACAAAGACCAAGCTAGAAGACGAGCTCTGAGAGACAAAAGCTTCATTAGAAGAGCAATCGGCTAACCACTCCAGAGCTGAACAAACTTGGAATAAAGAAATGAACAGTTATGAAGAGCAGTTGGCGTCCGAGAGAAAGAAGAAGGCAGAATTCGCTGAGGCCCTCATTTCAAGAGACGCGGAGATTTCTTTGCTTAAGGCCTCTCTGCTACCAACCCCTGCCCAACCTGATATCATCCCACTGGTCAAACAATTGTACATTTCTCACTGGGAGAAAATCAAAGCCTTCTGCCTAAATCTGCAGCCTACCCTCCGGTTCATTGACAAGGCATCAAAACTCAATCAGGAAGCCCATGACACAATGGAACAGTTCCCACGTTTTATCCTGGAAAAGGTTCCCGAGGCAAGGGACTTGCTAAATAAGCTATACTCGGTCTCAGACGAGATCCTTGCCGGGGCGGGCATCGAAGATCGGGACACCGCAGCTCAAACGGCAAATAGATTCATTCATTGCCACTCCGCTTTCCAGCGTACTAAGGCAGCGGTGGTTTTTCTAAACAAAGAGCTGGATGGCATTTGAGGGAGTTTCTCTGAGTTGGGCAGGTTGGGATTGTCGTCTCCATTCCTTGAGGATGGCACTATTGCCACGGCTGCACAGATTACGGAGGTTATTGAACAGAAGGAGAACGATCCAGAGGCATTCAAGGAATTCGTCAGCCCCCCAATAGCAGCAGATATCGAGGCAATCATTCATCCACTCTCTCAGCTGCTTTTCCATATCCAAGCAGGCGCTGGCCTGCCAGAGGTGCTGCCTCATAAAGAAGCTATTGATCTCCGTGGGGCACAAGAGAATTTGTGCAGCATGGAAAAGCTGTCCGAAAATGAATGGGTGCCTTTGCAGGCTGCACTTTCCAAGCTCTAACTTCATTCGCCCTATAGATGAAGGCTCTGGTCTGAAGAACCAGAAAGTTTTGGGTTCTCCGTTCCTTATCTGAAACGCCCCTGTTAGTCGCCAAAAGCTATTGAAATAATGATTCAAGCAGCTCCTTCTGGGTTCCTTTTTGTACATATCCGTGCGCTGGCCTGTGCGTCTCCGCGTTTCTTCGACTTCTCAGCAAGTTTTGATCTTTCCCTTTGCACATTCCTCGCTTCACAACTTCGGCTAGCGGCTCCCCTTTTAGCTCCTGAAATGCTGCACTGGGCGCCCACGTGTCTTGCCTACGGGGTTTTTCATTTTTTGTTGCTTCGTGTTTCCTTCGGGTTGCTGAGCCTTCCATAAAGGTCCGGTACTCCTAAGATTCATCGAGGGGCCCACATCTTGGTACGTGGCGGCGTATCGCAAACTTTCCTAGCAGGGATAGAATATGCTGTTGCGGGCTGCGAAAGATTTCTATGGGCCTTCCTTATTTCCTGGCGGGACCTACCTTCGCCCACGTGTCAGGGGTTCACAGCTTTTAAAACAGCAGCAGGGATGAGAGCACCACGGGTTACGAAATGCGGCCACGCGTCTTTCGCCACCCGGTTCATACGGCCTTCCCCCATTTTCAAAGTGACCTCAGTCCCTTGAACACATGTCACTTCTCCGCAAGCTCTCGGTCGATGGAGGAGGAGTTTTCATTCAAGCCGCAATTTGTTGCCACGTACCTAACATTGATTATCAAGCAAGCTATGGGATGGCCGAGCGGGATAGTGTTATTGAGTGTTGCTCGCCATGGTTCTCTGAAGCGGTAGGCGGCACTTGTCGCTTCGAAGTCTGGTTGGGACCACTGCCATTATTACAAAGGGCACGCCTGTAACTGATCAACTAGATGTTGTGCTCTGACTGGTTGCTCTCATAACGGCATTGGGAATATTCTTATTCGGGCATCATTACGGGAGATTGTGGGATCTTTCTGTTACAACTCTCCAAGCGATGGGATTTTGCTCCCCGGCTATATATACTCTCTCTGTCGAGGGAGAAAAGATCCAAGATTTTTAGAAAGAATACTAATTTTAGCAAGAGACTTCAGGCCTCTGTTGCATGTTTATTCGCAGGAAACTTTCAGACTGTGCCTATTGTTCAGCCTTTCTATTTTTCATGTTTTGATTAAACTGTAAACTGTGCTTCTTATTGTCTTAAGCATTTCATTTGAGGAGACTTCTATATATTGAATGCAAACTTGCTGGTCTAAATCATGTCTTAATGACTCTTCTTAACAGTAAGAATGTATGCGATACTGTTTTATGTCAATTAAATGAATTGTTTATGCTATAGCTTTAAGTTTTCTGATGTTTTGGAACATAACTATAACATTCAGGCCCTTAAGTCTAGGATTTATCGTGTCTATCAGTAAGCTTTGGCGCATCGCCTTAGATTAATATTTGTTTCATTATATCCGCCTATTTTCTCCCTTTCCAAAACTATTATGAAGAAGTCAACTTCTTTGCAACTGAGATCACTTAGTTTATGCAAAGGGGTCC
>VDFB02071592.1:0-45520 GCA_007258455.2 Sequoia sempervirens | reverse complement strand
TTTTTATCTCTTGGATGCTTGTTTGGTTCCTTGACTTTGGTTATTCATTTGTGGACATTTTTGGAAAATCAAATATGTGGTTGATTTTTTGTTTGAGTCTTGATGTCTATAGGATTATCTTCTTTGATGTCTTGATTTGCAAGTTACTAATGTGATGATGAGTTTGCATATTTTAGTGTTTGTGATCTACAAGTTATGCAACTTGTAGGTGTGTACAACCTATTTTGGTTGCAGTGAGATGACTCAGATGTGGACTTTCTATATCCACATGATTGATTTAATGTTGATGTAGACTTTTTTAGTTGACCTTGTCTGTGGTCATTTGTGCATTGGTATGTTTTCTTTGAGATTAGAGGTTGAATGATGTATAGTGCTTGGATAGTCGATTATGAGACTTGTAGGATGTGGTTTATCATGATTTCATGGATGTCTTGGTTACATTTCAATGGGAGCTTTTGATAATAATGGATTGGTGGTGTTGGATATATCCTGATAGTTTGTTGGTGGTTGTATCTTCTTGGTTTGGATATCATGGTTTGTACTCTTCCCTTTGGGAGCTTGTTGTTGAGTTCTTTGATTGTGTTGGGACCACAAATGATCTTCATTTAGAGGATGGTTATCACGATTCCTAGAGATCTTGGTTACATGGTTCAGTGGGAGATTTTGCAATGATGTGGATTCATCATTCAGTAATAGATAGTTATCTTCATGTTGATTGGAGATATTGACATATTGGTATGTCATCGAGGACTTTTAGTCTTTTGTTGAGATGTCATGGATTGTCAGTTTTGATAGGTGTTTCTTTGGTTTAGAGGAGGATTTGGTATTATGTCATGGTATATTCTTGATTACATGTTTAAATTTTTGGCATGGTAATACCATGATATGTTCATTGGAGCATATAATCTCCTAGGAGGAGATGGTTAGATTATGGTGTCATGTGTATGTCCCTGATTCTTAGGTTGGATATATGACATTGATCTTGTTTGGTTCTCTTTATATTGAGCACATGATCATTTGCTTGATTACTTCATGATGATTCTATGTTGCATTTTGAGTTTGGAATGGATTGATCGATTACAGGTACTCATGGATACTTGGATACTTAGGTGAGGCTGGAGTTCTCTTATGATTAGAGACATGTGTTGAGATAGTTACTCTTTGTGAATTTTTAGTAGAAATTATGAGGAGCCTACACCTTGGTTGGATGTGAGTTCAATATGGACCTATGAGGAGATTGTTCTTGGATGAGTCATTACTTGGATATCTTGGATGAGGATTCTCATTCCCCACTCTTGGTCTACTTGGTGGATTATCACTTGAGAGGTATTGCCTATTATTTCTTTTAGGTGCATTATGTTTATACTTTGTCTTCTCATGCATATGGATGTTGAGCTATGGATATTTTGTTTTGGAGGGTTTATTTGAGGAGTGTTGGCATGCTTATATCCTTATGCATTATGATTACATTCATTTATGTTGAGTTTAGGAGATGTATTGTGTTAATTTCTTGATATGGGAATGGTTATTTAGTTTGATCTTATTTGGTTTGAGAGGATTACATCCATGTTGATTACATGATATATGTTGAGCTTGATCTATGAGATTGAATGGGTTGGGTGCTGTTATGAATTTTATCTTGGGTTGTTATGGAGGAGATCATAGTTGACATGGTTTGTATTTATAGGTGTATGTAGAAGGACATGCTACATGCTTATGATTTGTAGATTCTCTCTTTTTGGTCTTGGTTATCTTCCTAGATGTTTGGTTTCACATGACATTGGTTTTGAGGTTTGGTTGGAGCTATGTTGATCACTAGGCTTGTGGTAATGTGTTGTCACTTGGTTTTTGGGCGATGACATGGAGGTTTCTTTATCTCTTAAATCCTTTGTCGGGTGTGGAGAACATGGGAGAGTGATGGAGACTTGTGGTGCAAGTTGTACTTAGAGGTTTTGCATATCATTGTGGATGTTCCTTGGTACTACATGATGTTTTCACCTTCTATGTGATTCTTGTGGTAGACTTTGGATGCCTTGACATTTTTTTAGATTTACATTACCCATGCAGTGGGAGTTCCTAGATGTGTGTGTTCTTCATTGACAGGTTTGCACATGGAGCTTGTGATTACGGTTTATGGGTTGTATATGTTGATGGCATGAGTTTACTATGTTTGTATATCTTTGAGGCATGGATATTTGGATGTGTCAGTGCTTGTTGTGGGTACTATTTTTAGCTATGATGATTATATCTTGATAGCTATTGGTACATACTTGTTACCTTTGGATTGATTGTTTGTGTATTGTGATATTAGTTGGGGACATGACTTATACTTCATTGTGATAGATAGTGTGGCATCTCTTTGGATGACATCTTATCTTTGTGTAGTTGCATGATGGAGGATGAGAGAATTCATGTTTGGGATGGATATCACCTTGTTTCTTGTTACATGTATCTTGATAGAGCACATGGAGCACTTTGATTCCTTGATGGTATATATGCCTATAGGGATTGTTCCCTTGTTCTTGTTTGAGGTTACTTGTTACCCCTTATGCAATGCATATAAAGTGTGGGAGAATGTTAAGAATTAGGTTTTGTACACTTTACATAATATTTATAATGTTTAATTTATTATTATATGTGTGGTGCATCTAGGGGGACCTAGAAGTATGTGCATCACTAAGAGTTAACATTTTTGGGGCCAATTTATATGTTGTATGTAACATTGGGACATAATTTGAATGTAAGTTGTAAAAAATGTATTTATTTAATATTGAGGAAATTTTAATTAATAAAGTACCCAATATTAAATGTGGGGTCATGGTTTTGTAATCTCATGGTTTTAATCACATGGTTTTATGTAATAGCACTTGGTGGTTTTGTGTGAGCTTATTTCTATAAAAGAAAACACAAGGGTAGTTGCCTAATGTTGGCTTGTTGAGGTTTTAAGTCTTCTTTTGAAGAGTGCATATGTGAATCATGGCATGGGATGCATGGCTATGTACTTGGACACGTGGAGGATGCATTGGAGAGGCTTGATGTTTCAGAGGTGTTCATGGAGGCTCTAAAGATGTATTGTAATGTTTATTATTGAATAATACATTGATATGGATGCTTTAAAGGCTGGTTTTTTCCCTCTATGATGGTTTTCCTAGGGTATATCTTATGTCATCTTTTGATGGGTATGTTGTCTATTCTCTTTCATGTAGATTCTTAATACTTATTTACATAGATTTCTCTTTTGGGTTATGTGGAAATTATCATTAGATGGCTGCAAGTTTCCTTTCAATCATGACATTTAATACTTGTTTGCTAAGTCATTTAATAATGTTGAGGTAGTTTCCTCATTGTACAAGATTAAGACACATGTTGAATGATCTTGTCTAATCCTATCTCACAACCTTTCCTTTATAAGAAAGGCATCATATCTACATTGACATATTCAATCTTACAATCTTGCATCATTAATCATAGCAAGATATTATTTCCATTTCTCTCTTGTGGAAGTTGTTTTTGTCTTGCAGGTGATCCTAGGGTGTTGGGAGTTCACCATTAACTCCTACAACATGGTGAAAATATTCTCTACCATAATATTACACAGTGGATAGTTCTTTGGGGCACCCTCCATCTCCTTCACATATTGATTCCACCGACAATAATAAAATTGAGCTTTCTAGTGATCGTCTATCTCTAGTGAAGAAATAAAATACAAACAAAGAAGGATATGCCTTATTAAAGGTTTGTGCTTATATGCAGATACCCCTCCAAAAGTATATAATGGAAAATCTCTTTATGGGCTAGGTTGAGAATATGAAAAATATGGTTTTTTTGAGTTAAAATCATCTAATTGGAAAGTGGAGAAAGAAAAAAAGAAAAGCGTGGAGGCTATCAATGAAAATTTGCAACCATATCAAGAATGGACAAAAGTTAAGAGGAATAAATCCCTCTCTAAAAACCACACATCAAATGATGTTAAGATCATCTAAGAAAGAGAAAAAATATCACATCTCGATTTTTCTTGCATAAACTTTATTTGATATTAAATGGAACTAGATGAGACAATTGGACAATATGTGTTTGAAGCATAAATTAATGTGTTTTATGGATGATAAAGTAGATGTTATCTTTAAAATACATTATATTGTGATTAAAATAATAATGAATTATTATGATGAGAATATTTTGATTATTGATTATGGTTTTATGAGCTAACCTAATGACAAGATATTGAGTCAATGCTATTAGATTTCCACAATCCATAAGAATATCAATATAGTTCTTTCTGGATTTGATTGTGTGCAAGATTTTTTAATCAAGAAAATAATGTTTTGGATCACACTCTGTGATCCATCATCAGGATAAAGAGCTCAAGGATATGAAAAAATGGTTGTTTATAGACCCAACTGGTATATAAAAAGAGGCAGAGGGATGGTTAGAGGAAGGTGAGGAGGCACAAGACCCAAGGGATGACCCAAAAAATTAAAAAAGAAGAAAATAAAACCAAAAGCAAGGGGTAACAAACAAGGAGATAGGCAGTCTAAGGACAAAACCAAATACCCAAAAAACATAAGAGAATGTGATAGGGAGAGGGGTTGGAGGAATCAATCACAGATTCCTACTCTAGCCCTTTCCTTGTAAGACCTCCTTGGTGCTTTGCTTCACCAACCTAACCTATAGGTCCCTACTCCTAACTAGGTGCCCCTGGTTTGTCTGCCCAACCCCTCTTCTATCAACAAGCTTCCCTTCTACCAAGCCAACCTTGGTGCTTCACCACATATCCTCCATTGGCCCTTACTCTTCTTTAAAGATCAAATCCTCTCCACATTCAATTTGATAACTTGTAGGGGTGTAACACATTTAAAAAGCTTCAAGGGAATCTATCTAGGGTCCTTGTACCTCCTCAAGACTCCCTTTAACCAATGCTTCCACAAAATGCATTCCTAGGGTTTGAAAAGGCTACAAGCCTAGAGCCCCAATTAGGCCTCTGAATAGTGATAAAATGCAATTTTCTTTTGAACCCACCAAAGGACCTAGGTTCTTTATTTATGGCTTGTTTTTCTCATGCCTACGCCTTAAATATTTTTAGGTTTTTAGCCCTGTACAGCCCGTACTTTGTCCACACTCAAAACTGACCCAAAAGCTAGGGTTTTCAAATTTTGTAAGGCTGTTTCAGACTGTCATAAAGTTCTCACTCCAGATGAATTGTTAGAACCTCCTCCTAACTACCTTGCACTGCCAAGACCCTCAAGAAAATTCACAAAAAATAATTTCTCAAAAATCTCATTTCCCCTGCAAGTTATGTGACTTTTTCTCACTGTCTTCCCTAGCCGAACCTGCACTTGCTCGCCTAGGGCATCATTTTGCTAGCAACTCCTGCAACCACACAACTCCTAATTTCTACCATATGTATAGGCATGGATTCTAGGCAGATTTCCCAAAAGGCCGTACAATTTGTACGGTGGGAAGGTGCTCTAAACCTCCATTTTCTCAAAACTGCCTGTTTTAGGCCAGAAAAAGACAGAAAGCAAACTATATACAAATGAAAGATGAAAACGATTAGTAAATAAAAATGAATGGCACTCTAAGCTTGTATAGTGTTCACACTACATTCTACAAACACAATAACAACAAATTTATTCCATTAAAGCAGAGTTTGGATGCAAAGAACAGGAAACTGCCTCACAGAACGTTGTTTCCTTCAATATTACAAAATTTTACCAGAACACTAAAACCTCTAACCCTATTCCATGGTCGAGGCATGCCTTAAATAGGCCATCAAAACAAATGAGATGCTTTGGTTGAGCCTTTGGATGACCTAATGGCAACAGTTATAAAACCACATGTGTTTTTCAACTCCTTGCCAACTTTTTACAACTTAGCACAATGATGTTGTAAAACTATTTCACACTTGTCAAATTCTTTCCCAAAGATCAAAAACACCCTAAGCACCCAACACAATGGTCAACATGACCTTATGAAAAGCAAAATCAAAACTAACCCTCTAGGTTTCTTCTTTACCTAGGAAATTGCCAGTTGCTCCTTAGGTGCTCCTACACCAGAAATAAAAACAATTTATCACATAAAGAAATTTAAAGCTGAAAAAAAACACAATAAAAATAAGAAACAAAAGAGAAACTATTTTGAAATATAACTAACAAAAATTCCTAGTAAAAAGAGAGCAAAGAAAAAATACAATAATAATCAAAATTAGCAAATAAATTTTTTTATAGATAGTTAGAAAATAATATGATACAATTAATAATAATATAAAATATTTAGTAAAATAATATATTAATGTTTAAAAAATATAAAACCTTAAAGATATTAACTAAATGATTAATATATTACTCATATATTATAATTAATGAATTAATTTTTTTTTTTAAATTATAGGTATTTAAAGAAAAAAAGTCTAACAAATTAATACTACTAATAATGGCTAAATTTAATAGCTATAAGATATTAACATTTAATGAATAAATATTAACAATAATATATTAAAGTTTAAGGAACAACAATGAAAACTAAAATTATAATAAAAAGAAGGCAAGCAAGCTTACAACCAGGGAAACTTACTAAAAGAAAGAGCAAAGGGAACAAAGAGAAAAAAGAAAAACTACAAACCTAACAAGAACTAATAATAATATAATAAGAAATAACATATAAAAAATATATTAATAATATATTAATATTACTATATTTAATATTTCAATATTAATATATTAAATGAATTAAATATATATATATATACTAAGAAAATAAAACAATGAAAAAAGAAACCTTAAAAAGCGAGGGGGAAACCAAGTAAACAAAAGAAACACAATCTAAAAGAAGGGAAAGAGAGAAGACGAGGGAGGGGGGGAAGGAATGACAACACGGAAAGGTGAGAGAGAGGGGGAGGAAAACAAGCTGAATAAGCTAAGGGACGGGGAGAAGGGAAGGAGGAGGAGCAACCAACGGAGCAGATGATGGAAGGAAGAAAAAAAGAGGGGGAACCAAGCCGAAGAAGAAACCACCCAACTCAAAGAAGGGAAGGGTAAAAGGAGGAGGGGAAGGGAGGAGAAAGGCGAAGAGGCAAAGAGGGAAAGGGGGTCACGATAAATCATGCATGAGGTGAAAGTTTAGTTCTAAAAATAAGAGACTGGAGTTGAGCTTTTTTATTGTATGAGAATATGAAAAAAAATGATAAAGAGGAGAGAGGTCAATGAAAGAAAGACATGATGGTTTTGGGAGATCATAATTGGCAGACTGAGGGGCAACGACTAAGAGTTGGGCATAGTGAGTAGAGTGAGGATTTAACACAAGCAGAAAAAGACTAGGTAAGTACTCCTTTATTCACCACTGCTATTTATATGGTCTGCTCATAGACTTAAATGCATGTCACTAAACATCATTGCTACCTTACAAAATATTGATGTTTTAACTTAGACAATTGATATATATATATATTGTGTGTATGTATATGTATATATATGTATATATATGTGTGTGTGTATGTATGTATGTATGTATATATATGTGTATATATATGTATGTATATATATACACAAATATATGTGTATATATATGCATACATGTATATACACATGTATATGGGTGATCCCACAATAGTGGTTTACACATTTTAAGACATCTTTATTTTTGCTGAAATCACATATTTTTAGAAAATATAATAATTTAAGCCTTGA
Source organism: Sequoia sempervirens (assembly GCA_007258455.2). Lineage (NCBI taxonomy): Eukaryota > Viridiplantae > Streptophyta > Pinopsida > Cupressales > Cupressaceae > Sequoia > Sequoia sempervirens. The sequence continues at coordinate 37,835 of VDFB02071592.1, read as the reverse complement.
AAAGTTTCATTTAAAGGATTCCAATTTAAGAGGGTTTGATCAAACCACCTTAGATCAAACCCCTTGGATAGAACCCCACTAGTTTTAAACCATACTTATAACGGAGTCTCCTTTACACCTATCAAAATGCTGATAAAAAACTGCTTTTGATTTATCTTTTGGGGATCAAATGATTTCATTTAAAATTTATTTTTGTAAGTATGTAGTCCTCATAATAAGCTTTTGAAAAAGTATAATTTTAAATATATTTAATTTGATTATTATATTTATTTTTTATTTCTTGTCAATGTAGGTTTTTCACCGAAAATCAAGTTCTTTGTTCTACACATGTGGAAAAATAGCCAATTATCAAAAAAAAAATTGAAAAATATCCATGCACTAGATATTAATGTCCTTGATCCAATAAAAATAAATAAATTAAATTTTGATATACAAAAAAGTTATGTTTTAGCCAGTAAATCATGTCTATATTGTAACCGGTTTGACTTTGAAAATTAATTAAGAAAAAAATATTCAATGAAATGCTATGAAACCAATTTCATGCACTAGATATCATAGTTACAAATCTAAATTAAAAAAAAAAAGAATTTTATCCTTCATAGAAAAAAAGTTATGTGTTAGTGAGTAACACCACTCTTTAAAAATGGTGTTTACTGTTAAAAACTAGTTTTCAAAGGAGATGGAAAAAGAAGTGCAATATGATTAAAAAAAAAATTGAAAAAAATATATTTATAATCTATAGACAAAATATCACATATCACTAGTTTTCATCATCTTCAAATTCCTCATGGTTTAGCCGCTATAGGTGCCCGAAAGTGAAGATTTAGTTAAAAAAATTCAGTTCAATGTCCAGTTTGACCAAAAATTGTAAACCAATATTGTGGGATCACACATATACATACATACATACACACACACACACACACACACACACACACACACACACACGTCTTTGGAAAATTCCTTAGTGTGGTTGGTCAGCAAGGAATATGATGAGTTTATATGCTTGAAAACCATAAGATTGACTAGTTGTGGATTTGTCTGAAGATATGTTTTGGATTAGAATTGTAACTCTATTCATCCAATCGACCATGTTTCCAAAACTACCTACAGCTATTGAACCTGTGCAATGATTATAGATGCAGAATTAATAGTTATGCAAGCCAATATATGTGTGTGTGTGTGTGTGTGTTATGAACTAGTTTCTTAAGGATTTAACCTGCATGACATAAAAAATCACTTAGTATTGCATGTACATTAAATATTGCATGAAATTGAGAAATATCATTAGAGATTGAATTGCATGTCAATAGTCAAATTACAAGTCAATCTAGTTGCATGTCAATAATCAAGATTGCATGTCTATAATCTAGTTGCATGTTAATAATTAAATTGTATGTCAATTATACATTATACCGTTATTATGCATGAAAGGATTAAAATAACAAATACCTTCATATAATCATTTTGCATGAAAAGAAAAGAGTTATTTATTTTTATGATCATTATGTATGTTATTTTCTTCTATATGTGATTTGGCTTTACTTTCCAAGACAGGTGTTGAATATGGACTAACTGGGGGAAGTAGATTTTATTTTACAGATCTACCTACAATTTTTGGTTTTATTGCTTTGGTCAAAGCTATGTGTACCATTGAAATAGATGGATGCTATTTTATTCTCTCTACCATATCCTAGTAGTCGGGCATAGCATGTTCATATGTGAAATGCATGTAGATATATCAAGTTGCACTAGATTCCATCCTGCCAATCGTTTTCAGGATGTTAGGATTCTCGTGCAGGGTTAGGTATTCTTCGTGTTAGAAAGAATTCTAGGTAAGTGTAAGCTTCGTGGTTGGGCAGAAAAGCACCTAATCCATGTTCTCATCTCTTGGTTTTTGGATGGTGGTTGTGGTTAGTGACGATTAGAGACTCTCCAGTGATGGGCACAAGCGCCTGAGTCATATTCTTCCATAAATTAATTCTTATACTCTATAATATTTGACTAGATAGTACTCCATGTGATGATGTACCTTATTTCTTGTAACTAATATTATGGATTAGACACTTTTACATTTGAGATGTAATATGTCATTTGTATATTTTGAAGATGTTTCATTTTATTTCTATATTTATGTGAAAATGAGTTACTATTTATTTTCGTGAGAATTTAGGGTTTTTTACCTTACAAAATCATAAAATGTTTGAAAAATCCTTTCAAGGAATGTTGTGATTCCCGGTATATTGATATTGTGCCTCTGTGTTTAGATGGGGCATGATGCAGGAGCATCTAGGGGTACGAGCAATCTTGCATCACATAAAATGTTGCTATTTTATTTTTGCTATTTTCAATAAGGGCTAAGGTGTGTGGAAAATAAATATTTTAATTTGCAATAATTCAATTTTCCCTTGTGGTGATATATAAATGCAATTTTTGGAGGAAATATGTTGAGGTAGATGTTTCTAAGGCATAATTGGGAAAATACTCCTTTTGGGTGTCCCATTCTTGGTGGGGACCACTTGGGGTACAATTGCATATTTGTGCCACAAGCTTTGCATGTTGTTGCATGTTTGTATTTGAAGTCGTTAGAGCCATCGAGAATCAAAGAAGGTGTCATAATTGACCAAATTTGATTGGCCATGGTTTAGGTGCCCATGTGAAGGCCATGTGAGCTTTGAGTAATTTTATTATTTTTATGATTATTTCTCCAAATGGGGTGTGGGTTTTCCAAGGAGGTGTTTTTCTTGTGGTTTTGGAAAACCATAGTTGTTTTCTCATTCTAAAACTTCTATATTATGATGCCTTGCCATTTGGGGAGATGGCTTTGGGATTCTTTGTAGGTGAGATGGGGAGATGCTGCTAGATTGAAGAGAGGATTTGAAGACGCCATTGTTGCAGATTTCTATTTGCATAGAAGCCCATGTTTCAGGGAGCTAGTGAGCTCTACATTTTGGAAGATAATGAGCTAGTGAAGTCCATGTGAAGAGAGCTCGAGAGCTTTAGCTGAAAGAAGGTTGAAAGAGACCAAGAAGACATTTTTGTTGCAGGTTTGAAGGTGTACTATAGCAGCAAGAAAATTTATGATTTCATGGTTTGTTTGCAACACTGATTTCTAATGATGAATGTAGGTTGAAGGAACTAGAATCTTGTGAAAGAAGTTGGATTGAAGGAGATCAATTTGGGGTTGATCCTTGTTGTTTTGTACCAATCATATTTCAAATTTGTAATGATTTTCATCAGCCCATATGGTTGCACAACCATTTAGTTTTAGTTATGCTATATAATTCTTGAATTTCTAAGAGATTTTGAATGAACAAAGAACACTTATTGCAGATTTTTGTTGTTGTTACAAACAATTGAACATTGAGTGCATCTTTTTGGAGGCAGTTTGCACCAAGACCTACGAGTGGAGAAGTTAGATGATTAGAGTGTGTAGACATATCACCGAGAGTGAGACAGTCTATACTAGAGAGGATGGGATGGGTCATGAGGAGGCCCATAAGAATTTTGTTCTGGGAACAATATTGGGAGGAAGTGGAAAATAGGAAGTACCATGAAATTTTTGAAAACTCCAAACTGAAGTAGATATATTGGAAAAGATGGTTAAGGAGGAAGTGAGAATACATAAAGAGATATATGGGAAGAAAAATGTTCTCTTGAAAGAGGACAACGAAGAGAAGATCAAAAAGAAAGAGTGTTGCAACCCTTTGGTAGGGGTTGAATGTAAGGAAGAATATGTGGGGGCATCCCACACAAATGGAGAAGATAATAAGGCACAAGTTTCAGTGATAGCATGTGAATGGAGTTCATTATGTGAAGTGGATGAAGAAGGTTTGCAATAAAAAATTGTGAACATAGATGGTCCTAAGTTTGATGAGCGGGTTGGTGAAGAAGAGGAATATCTCTTGTTGAAATAAGAAATGGAAAGAATCAACAAGTTGTTGGAAGGATAAATGATGGAAAAACACAAAGAGGAGTTTATAAAACTTATCGTTGGAGGTGAGAAGATGGATGTTACAGCGAATAGTGAAGAAAAAGATGTTAGGACAACGAACAAGAATGAGGTAAACTTTAATTTTGAATTTAGTTGTGATGATTCTATACATTCTTTGGTGAAATTAGAAGAGGATGTCAAGCAAGAAGAGAGTATGCAAATGAAAATTTCTAATTTCCATGGAGTAATAATTGCATATTTGTATAAGGATACAATAGATTTTGATTGTTGTTTGGATAATACATATTTGGATGTAGAATTTGTAATGAATGTTGTAGGTGAAATTCAATTGAGGTGGTTGGTTTGTGGTGGGTTGAATCCCACGAGAGAATGAGGAGAATGTATGGTATTAGGAGGAGGACAATACATGGTGGATACAAGTCCATGAGAGGAAAGAAGAATGGAGTGTTGTATTGTTAAAGGAGCAGGTTTCTTGTTCCAGTTGAGTGTTGGAAGAGGAGAAAGAAGATTCAATTGTAGGTGCCAAATTAAGTGATGGATTTTGCTAAGGATTGCTTGCAATCTAAAAAGGTGGTACTACCACTCAACTCCATTTTTTCAATCCATATTCACAAAATTGTTTCTACCCTAGGTGTTTGATGTAGGAGCATCTAGGGGTACTAGCAATCTTGCATCACCAAAAATATTGCTATTTTATTTTTTTTGTTTTCAATAAGGGCTAAGGTGGGTGGAAAATAAATATTTTAATTTGCAATAATGTGATTTTCCCTTGTGGTGATATGCAAATGCAATTTTTGGAGGAATATGTTGAGGTATATGTTTCTAAGGCATAATTGGGAAAATACTCCTTTTGGGCATCCCATTCTTGGTAGGGACCACTATGGGTGCATGTTCTTGCATGTTAAATTATATGCCTTGCATGTAATTGCATGCTTGTGCAACAAGCTTTGCATGTTGTTGCATGTCCATATTTGGAGCTATTAGAGCCACCGAGAATCAAAGGTGTCATAATTGACCAAATTTGATTGGCCATGGTTTAGGTGTGCATGTGAAGGCCATGTGAGCATTAAGTAATTTTATTATTTTTATGATTATTTCTCCAAATGGGACATGGGTTTTCCAAGGACATATTTTTCTTGTGGTTTTGGAAAACCATGGTGGCTTTCTCATTCTAAAACTTCTATATTATGATGCCTTGTCATTTGGAGAGATGGCTTTGGGAGTTTTTGAAGGTGAGATGGGAAGATGTTTTTCAATTGAAGAGAGTTGAAGACTCCATTGTTGCAGATTTCTATTTGCATAGAAGCCCATGTTTAAGGGAGCTAGTGAGCTTCACATTTTGGAAGATAATGAGCTAGTGAAGTCCATGTGAAGGGATCTCGAGAGCTTTAGCTGAAAGAAGGTTGAAAGAGACCAAAAAAGAAATTTTTATTGCAGGTTTGAAGGTGTAGTACAACAACAAGAAGATTGATGATTTCATGGTTTGTTTGCAACAATGATTTCTAATGATGAATGTAGGTTGAAGGAGCTAGAATCTTGTGAAAGAAGTTGGATTGAAGGAGATCAATTTGGGATTGATCCTTGTTGTTTTGTATTAGTCATATTTCAGATTTGTAATGATTTTCATCAGCCTATATGGCTGCACAACCATTTAGTTTTAGTTATGCTATGTAATTCTTGAATTTCTAAGAGATTTTGAATGAACAAAGAAGAACACTTATTGTATATTTTTGTTATTGTAAACAATTGTTGAGTGCATATTTTGTTGTTGTGAGTTTATGTTAGAGGGTTGGATCCTTTTTCATTAGGGTGGCAAGAATTTTAGGGATAATTATATTTAGAATATTAACCATTATAGATGGTTGAGCAAAGCATTAGTCATCATACACCCCTGTTTTAAGGGCATGCACTTTATCATATTTATTTTTTAATTGGTTTTACAGGGTACGACTCTCTTATGCCTAACCGAGAAAAAAATACTCTAGAAAAATATGCTACAACATTAGGTCAAGATATAAATAAAATCAAGTCTAATATTTTCTTCTTCAACTCAAAATGTGGTCTCCAAAGACACATAGGATCTAATTTGAGATTTAATTTGGAAAAATTTCTTAACAAATATCTCAATGTTCCCCTATTTAAAGGAGCAATAGGAGTGCTCTAGATATTGAAGTCCTTGATCCAACGGAGGATGGCGTTCCCGTGTTTGTGCGAGCCGAGCTAGGGCGCCCGCGCCCTAGCTCTTTCTTCTGATCTGTGTGTTGTGCGCTGTGGGGGGGATCTCTTCATCTATTGGGGTGCCTTGTTGGTCGCTGTCTGGTCTTGTTGCGGCCTCCAGGATGGGCAGTGGGGCCTTTTGTGGCGCTATCTTCTGTGTGTGGGGCATTTTCTGCCGTGTGGAGTGTTGTTCGGATCTAGGGGCTGCGGTGGGGTGGACTGGGAGTATCTTGTCGCCCGCCTTTGCTCGGCCTGGTTTGTGGATTTGGGCTTAGGGTGCCGTGGGGTGTGGGTGTCGGGGGTTTGTTTTCGTGGTGGTTTTTGGTGGTGCTGTGGGAGTTTAGCTTGTGTGTGGTTCTTTGTTGGTGGGGGGTGTGGGGTGCTCGCCTTAGGGTGGGGCTTTTTTGATCTTTTGTCTGGTTGGGGTTTGGGTGTGGTGTGTTATTTTTGATCTTTTCCTCAATGGAGCATGGGGAGCCGTCGGGGCTTGGAGCCAAGTTGAATTTTTGAAATGCTTTTGGCTCGAAACCTTTGCCTCATGGGTCACGGCTTTTCGATAATAATTTATTCTCTCAGACCTTGGAAAAGAATGAGACGGGACCAACAGGTGGGTTTCATTTTTTGAAGATTAATGGTTGCCTAGAAAGGTGCAAGGAGAGGCCAAATGTTGTGATCCCGATGGAGATGCTCGCGGATGATATTGAGTACTACTCACGTCACTCGTTGTATTGTAAATTTTTGGGATTGAATATTTCGCTACAATTTTTGGAGGCCTGGGCCCAGAGAACTTGGATGCCGGAGGGAGAGATGGAGATTAAGCTCCTAGCAAATAACTATTTTATGGTTTCATTTGACTGCATGGCAGATAGGATTAGGTTTTTGAAGGAGGTCCTTATTTTTACAATCAGGTGGGCCTGTTTATCAAGCCGTGGCATGCGGGCTTCAACCCGGCTGAGGAGATTCCAAGTCGGGTCCCAGTTTGGGTTCGATTGCCGAGGCTCCCGGTTGAGTGCTGGCGTGAGGATGTTCTGCATTTACTCGCTTCAATGCTTGGAAAACCTGTAGGCTCTTCACAGCAGACACAGTTCAAAAAGGTAATGACTTTTGCTCGATTCTGTGTGGAAATTGATTTAAGCAAACCATTGCCAGACTCTCTGGAAGTGAGTGCAGGATCTTATTCATGGGTTCAACAGCTCGATTATGAGACCTTACCTTTTAGGTGTCGTCTGTGTCATGAGTACGGCCACTTACTACGGAGATGCCCGAGGGCCAAGCCTTTGGAGACTAATTCTTCACAACCCTCCAATGGTCAGCCTAGGGTGGACAAGGGCAAGGGCCCTATTCCGGGTGGTGATACCGGGGAGGAGGGCTTTATTCCTGTCAGATCTCGGAATAGAAACAAGGGGCATAAAAGGACTATGAAAGAGAGGCAGGATGAGGACACTTTCAATCGATTCGAGACTTTGGAGGATTTTAGTCAGCAGGAAGTGAATCCTGGCTTGGTTGATTTGGATCAAGGAATTCTGGGCACTGATCAGCAAGGGCAGTTGGAGGTATTGGAGCAGGAAAACCATCAAGTGGTGAGTTTGGATTCACAGGGTGTTGGGCTGGATGGGGGAGGTCTAGGTCAAGAGCGGCTTAGTCCCAAGGCTGTTCCTGATCCACACAATGATGGGTCCTTGCAGGTTGTATCAGATCTAAAGACCGAGGCCCAGAAAGAATCAAGCAATATTGTGGCGAAGGAGAGTGAAGCTTTGTCTCTTTCAGGGCAGAAGTCTGGCTTGGAAGGGGGAAAGAACAGTAAGGCATCTCCTCTTTTGGGTATCCTACAAAAAGATCTTAAGAAAGGAGGGGCGGAGAAAGTCGCTAAACTGGGGAGGAAGAAGGATTTGGAGAAGATCAAATTGATAGGGGAAAATTTGGTGGAGTCAGGGTCAGTCAAGACTCTGGATTCTCATTTCCCAAGCCCTTTGAAATGATTGTTCTTTCATGGAATGTTAGGGGCCTGAACAGTGGCCCTAGACAAAAAGCTGTTCGGAACTTGGTTAGAAGTCAGTCTCCTGATATTCTCTTTTTGCAGGAGACCAAACTTTCTGTGGAGGATATGATGGGTATTATGCCCAAGATTTGGATGAGTGGGGAATGCCAGTGCGTTGGTGCTCAGGGTTCCTCCGGAGGGGTGGCTTGTTTATGGAACCCTCATAAGATTTGTCCTCAGTGGTGGGTGTCCTTTAGGTCCTCTATCTCTATGGTAGCCTCTTGTCATGAATCTGGTGAGTTGGCTCTATTTTCCAACATCTATGCTCCGGTGGATATGCAGGGAAAGCAAATTTTGTGGTCGAATATTCGCTTGGTTCGAGGTATGGATCCTTTTCTTCTGTGGATTATTGGGGGTGATTTCAATGCTATCACAGAGATTGCTGAGAAACGGGGTGGTACTATGCGGTTGGAGGCTTCGGCCTTCCTATTCCAGGACAATATCTCTATTTTGAATCTAGTTAATATCAAGCCTGGTAATGGACATTTTACCTGGAACAATCGGAGGCCCGGTGAAAACTGCATTGCGGAGCGGTTGGATCGGTTTCTGGTTTCTTGCTTCTGGGTTGGGGATAGGTGGTTTTCTACCTCGGAGATTCTTGACTGGAGGGGCTCAGACCATTGGCCTATAAAGATTTCTATCCTCTCAGCTAGGCGGCCCTTCAAGCCGTCCTTTAAATTCCAACTTATGTGGCTGCGGGAACCTGATCTCCATGACTTCATTGCTCGGTGGTGGCAGGAGGGTAGACCGGCCTTTGGTACTGCAATGTATGTCTTTACTAAGCTTCTTCAATTTGTTAAGTATAAGCTTAAACATTGGAATAGGAATTGCTTTGGAAACATTTTCAATGCCAAGTCTGATGCACAAGCTAAGCTAGATGGTATAACGAGGGTAATTAGGGAGAATGGGGTGTCTGAGAGCCTGTTACAGGAGGAATCTAGGGCCTTGAAAGATTTGGAAGAATGGGAGCTGCGAGAGATCTTTTGGAAATAAAAATCCTGGATTGATTGGCTTAAGGAGGGGGATAAAAATTCTGCCTTCTTCTTTCATTCTGTTAGGGCGCGAAGGCATGGTAATGCTATTCCTATTTTGGTTACTGATAGGGGAGAGTCTTTGAATTCTTATCAACGTATTTCAGAGGAAGCTGTTCACTATTTTTCTACCCTATTTAGAGAGGAGCTGCAGGGGAGTTCGGTGGAGGAGGCTCAGGTTCTTTCGTGTATTCCTCAGTTGGTGTCGCGTGAGATGAAGGAGGATCTTATGGGTGAGATTACTTTAGAAGAGTTGGAGAGGACTGTGTTTCAGATGAAAAAAGGAAAAGCCCCTGGCCCTAATGGCTTCCCGATTGAGTTTTTCCAGGAGTTCTGGGAGATCATCAAAATGGATTTATTAGAGGTGGTCAAGGAGTCACAGCGGAATAAGCAAATGTTAAAGGCCCTAAATGCCACCTTTTTGGCACTTATTCCCAAGTGTGAAGGGGCAGACAGGTTGAGTCGGTTCCGTCCTATTGCCCTTTGCAATGTAGTGTATAAGATTATTACAAAGCTAATTGCTAATAGGTTGAAAAAGTGGCTTCAATTGCTCATTTCTGAGGAGCAAAGTGGTTTTGTGGAAGGCCGACAAATTTTAGATGGGGTTGTTATTGCTACTAAGACCATCCATTCTATGGCTATTTCTAGAGAAAAGTCTATGTTCATCAAACTTGATATGGCAAAGGCTTACGATAGAGTTCGATGGTCCTTTCTTCAAAAGATCCTGGCTAGTTTCGGATTCGGCGATGATTGGATTCAATGGGTTATGAGTTGTGTCACTTCTGTTTCTTTCTCTGTTTTAACTAATGGGGAGCATTCTGAGCTGTTTGCAGCGTCTCGTGGGATAAGGCAAGGTGATCCTCTCTCCCCTTACTTGTTTATTCTACTTGTGGAAGGATTGGGACGCCTTCTGAGACAACAGGTGGAGCTGGGCTTTATTCAGGGATGGAGGTGGGGGGAGGATTTACCCCCTCAATCTCATTTGCAGTTTGTGGATGATACTGCCTTGATGGGGGTTGCCACTATTCGGGAGGCAACAAACTTTCGCAGGGCGTTGGATATGTACCTTGAGGCTTCGGGTCAATCAATTAATGATGACAAATCTTCCATCTATTTCTTCAATACTCCGGATCCTATCCAGAGGAGAATAGCTCAAGTTCTTAGATTCCAGATTGGGACCCTTCCTCTATCTTACCTTGGATTTCCTATTGCGGTGGGTAGATTAACAAGGGAGTCATGGCTGCCTATCTTGGATAAACTTCGGTCGAAGGTTACTCACTGGACCACCAGATGGTTGTCCTTTGCTGGGAGGGTTCAGTTGCTAAAATCTGTGATCCAGGCTGTTCCCATTTATCGATGTATGTTGCAGGTGGCTCCTAAAGGTTTTGTGGTAGATTTGGATTCACTGGCTAGACAGTTTTTATGGGCTGGCAACCTCCTGTCTTCCAAGTGGAGTTTGGTTCGATGGGACTTGGTGTGTTGCCCTAAGCAGTTGGGGGGCTTGGGGTTGAGGCAACCTGCTCTGGAAGGGTTGGCTTTGGCAGCAAAACTTTATTGGAGGTGGTGCACAGAGAAGGACAGGGTTTGGGCTAGGATCCTTTCCTTTAAGTATATTCAAGGCACTCTTGGGGAAGATATCCCACATTATCCCTTGGTTGGAAAGGGATCAGTGGTTTGGGCTACCCTTAAGAAGGGAGCTGTGCTCATTAAGGATGGCTTATTTTGGATCTGTCGGCGTGGGACTGAGGTTCATTTCTGGCACGACTCTTGGGATGGCCATCCTCCCATCCTCTCTCAGTTCCCTCATTTGGGGGCCTTGAGCAGGAGTTTTAGTGATGCTGGCTGGACGAGGGTAAGTGATTTTAAAGTGCTTTCTTGTCAAGGTCAGCTTATGAGTGCTAGATGGAAGACTCTTGAGGAGTGGCGATAATTGGTATGGCTAAGGAGTGCAGGGATCTGCATAATATTCTCTCAGGTAGACAGTGTAACCCTCTCAGAGATAAGGATATTCTTGCATGGGCGCCTAATCCGAAAGGTCACTACACGGTGGCGTCTGGTTACCGGAGGTTGCTTTCTCAAAGGGTTGAGGGGGCGGAAGTTCCTTGGTGGAAAAAGGTGTGGAATAAGTTTTCTTGGCCAAAATGCAATTGCTTTGCCTGGATTTTGACTTGGAATAGGTGTTTAACTTGGGACAATATTCAGAAGCGGGGGTTTCAGGGCCCGTTGAAGTGTGTGTTGTGTGGGAATGGGGTTGAGGACTCTTCAAATCTATTCTTCCGGTGTCCTTTCACCCTACAGATTTGGCATTCTTGGTGGGGTGTTTGGAATAGCCCCTGTGTTCATGCCTCCTCCTTAATGGAGTTTTGGACTAGCCTGGGCAGGCCTCCCTCGATGGCCTCTTTTTTGCAGGACGCGTGGCAGGCTGGGCCTATTTTTTTGTTGTGGCAGATTTGGCTCAAACGGAATAGGAGGATCTTCAAAGGGGAATTGTTACAGGTTCAACAGGTGTGGTGTAGAGTTCTCGGGATGGTTCAGGAGACAATTCAAGCTAAGGGTGTTGGGGAGCTGCCGCTTGAGAAGAAAGATGCTGAGTTGGTGGCTCGGCTGGGTATCCAGGGATTTACCCCTAATGCTTCGTGGGGCCAGAGAGGTAGGAGGGTGGGCCAGCGTGTTCAGCGGCAAGGGCATTGGCAGCCTCCCCCTGTTGGAATTTTGAAGGTTAATTCTGATGGTTCTTCAAAAGGAAATCCTGGTCCTGCTGGTGTTGGTGGGGTTGGCAGGGATTCTTCTGGTTCGGTGGTTTTTCTTTTTTCCATTCATAAGGGGACTCAAACTATCAACCTCATGGAAGGTTGGGCAATTCTTCATGCCTTGGAGAGGGCCTATGAGCTGGGGTGGCATAAGGTTATTTGTGAATTTGATTCACAGGTTCTGGTTAATTTACTCAATAAAGGAAGAACGTCGGATGTGCACTGGCAGTTGGCGGTGTTGGTGCAACAAATTTTGCAGATTAGTAATCTTATGGAGAGGGTATCTTTTGTCCATATTCCGCGTGAATGGAATAGGGCTGCGGATTGTCTGGCCAAGTGGGCTTCAGAGCATCTGGAGGACTGGAAGATTGAGGATTGGGCTCAGCTACCTCTGGAGCTTAGTCCGGATTTGGAGAGGGTTCTCGCAGAGGAAAAAGGCGGCATTGAATGATTTGGTTTTGGCTTTGTGGTGTTTTTTGTTCTTTTCGGGCTTCTGCCTTTGACTTGTGTGTAATGCTGGTTTCCATTATTCAATAAATTTTTACCCCTTTTCATTAAAAAAAAAAGGAGCAATAAAAACAAATATATGGGAAGATATTTTGAACAAGTGTCACTCAAATTTTGCAATATGAAAAGGTATATAGCTATCCTTTTTAGGTAAAATTCAAATGATTTAGGTCATACTATTTTCAATTTCCATATATCAATTATCAAGCACACAAATCACTAAGAAAGCAAGAAACCAACTAGAATGCATCCTGAAAAATTCTTCTAGGAAGAATCAAATGATATCAAGTGTATTCCTCTAGTTGGTAAGGAAACACCTTGCTTGAAAATAAAAATTAGTGGTCTCAGTGTAAGAAAAATAGCCAAACAAAAATAAATCTCTTAGTGCAAAATCAATATAGAAAATGTTTAACAAACCAATGGCTAAATGGTGCCAAATCCTCTAAAATAAATACCTAGATTTTTGATGATCCCATCCACATTCTAATTGAACCCAATCCCCATGAGGATCCCATATCTAAAATTTTATGCAACATTACACAAGTTTGATCATTGACCACTTACCTTAGGTCATTAAAAATGGATAAAAAGAACACTTTTGGACATAATCCTTATGTGGGCTCCCTCCACTAGTCAAAATTCCTAGTACCATCGACCACATGGATCTCATTTCCAATATATAAAAGCATCACATATATAATTACTTACAATAGAATGACATTGATGGGTCTTGGGATTAGAAAGCTTGAATGTTATTCCTACCCCCTTAGAAATTAAGGAAGAAATACAAAAAAACTAGAAAGGAGAAAAGTATTTGTAAACCAAAAAGAAGATAAATTAATTTAGATTGGGTCCAAATCTAGAAATTACTCAATTAAAATTGGATATAAACTATAGAACTAGATGGAGGAAAGTGTCAATTGGTTGATAGAGCTATGTTGAAATAAGTGGAATCTTCCCAAAGCTAGGGCCTTTGCTTGGAATATTCTTTACAAAAGAATACTTATTGGCAACTACTTACAACTCATTAGTATCCATGGCCCATCTTGATGTGTAATATGCAAATCTGTAGAAAAAACAAAAAATATTCTCCTAAATTGCTCCATGGAAAGTTCATGTTGGGACTAGTTAAGGGACATAATAAGCTAGAGTGGAGCACTACCAAAGGATATATTTGAGATTTCTAAGAGCTAGCCAAGAATTAGAAACTTAGTTTGGGAAGGCTTATGGCTTGCAAGTCCTTCAATGCTAATATTCCGGATTTGGAAAGAACACAATGATAGAATATTCACTAGGAAAGAAACTAGTAAAAAATACATCATAATGAAAATTGATAATGGAATACATGAAGTAATTATAGAAAAAATTACATCTTCTATCTCAATACCATTCATAAGCTAGGACGAGATGATCATGAAATGGGAGAATATTATAATCCCCCATGGTTGTAATACCAAGGATCACAAGAATAAGATAGATCGTGTCAACATCAAGCGGTACCCTCCGCCATCTAGAATAATAAATTTAATTTTGATAATGTTGGATGTGGGAATCTTGTCATATCCAAAGTAATATTTGTTATATGAAATGAGCATAAAGAGACAGAGTGTGTTGCATCCAAGAAATTATAGATTCATACTAATAATGAGGTTGAATTCCAAGCTCTCCTCACAAGTTGAGAAATTTTCTAAAAGGAAGGACTATCCAATGTGGACATCGAAGGTGATTCACAAATACACATAATTTAGTTTGTAACTAAAGAGTAATAAATTGGAAGATTCAAAATATCATAGAATCTATTTGGATACTATTGGACAACTTGGATAACTATTTGATTAAGCATTGTTATAGTGAAGTGACTTGCAAGATGGGTTATCTCGTGAACCAAGCATGTGAACAACTAAAGGAAATAGTCATTATAGAAAACATAATAAGTTTGGATAACATAGCACTTTGAAAAACCCATCAAGCTAAGATTTTGTCCTCACAAATATACTCATGCCTCTCCTTAGGCACACTACTCATGCAAGGTTTAGTCTAATAAATCTTAAAATATCCAAATATATAATATTAATATATGGGAGCCTTCTTTATTTAAATGACCTTGAACATTCAACCATCGTCACAAAAGCAAGATGTGGTTCTATGGTTACAACTATTCATACCTCAATAATGAGCTCTCAACTCAACTAAGAAGGATTTTTAACATTGAGATAGTGAAAATTGAAATGGCGATCAGAAGGTAATCAATGCAAGCACCTACAAAAATAGTTGTGTACATGATAAGAATATTTTGGAACAATTTCTGACAAACAATATTTTAGTCCTTGGAAGGAAATAGTGGGGTCAATTGGTAGTAAATACCCACGTCAAGGAGCCACTATTAGAAGCTACACTAAAATTAATCTCTAAGTTCAAAAGAAGGCCAAGCTTTGTAAGTTTGGTTGGTATATTTGGTATACAAACTATGAAAGAAAATGAAAATCTGAAGAAAGCAATAACTTTATTTCGAGATGGAATCATTAGAAACAACTTGGAGACCTTCAACTTTTCATTGGTCATCATCCTTCATTTTTATCTCCATCACAAGTGGAATGGGTTGTTGGGATGATGGAAGGTCTTCACATCCTCATCTATCATAGACCCACAAGGGAAAATATCCTTGGCATATAGCATTCCAAAAAAGGAAAATAATGTAATTCAAATTCTACTTTTAATAAATGGGCACTACCCCCTTGGTAGCATCTTACCAATATTAAATTTTCTACCACAATTATTTGGAAAATAAATTTTAAATTTTAAACCAAATATTAATTTTTTTACTATGATTTATAAAAAAAAAATAAAATTCTAAACTAAATTAGACTCCTAATTTAAATTTTATTGAAAGAAAAAATAAATTAAATTTCAACTCAAACTATATTTTCTAATCAATTCTAAGAAATTAATATAAAAATAAAGTTATTTTCCATATTCAAATTTTAAACCAATTAAACTTGTTTTCATGATAAGAGTAGAATCACATACATGAAAAATGTTAATCCACTTACATAAACTTGATTCTTTCAACTTCAAAATTCACCTATTAATTTCTTCTATGTTCCCCTTTTAATTTTAATCTTTCCTTAATGTTTTGTTTTGAGTAATTCCTTATTAATTTTTGTTTTAAATTTTAAAACATTTTTCAAGATAAATAGAAATGAAAATAATTAATTAAATATTATTTTATTTATTTCTTTCTAATATTTTTTAGGATAAATGAAAAATATTTTAGAAATATTATCTAAAATAAAAATAAAATTATAAGTTAATAGAAAATTCATGTCAAGAAAAATTTCAACCATTGTTCTAAAAATAAAAATAATTATTTAATTTTACTTTTCTAATATTTTACCTATGAAAAATAAAGCTAAAAAAGAAAACAATCAATTTTCCTCCACTTAAATCCTTTTAATATTAGTTTGTAAATATATTTATTTTAATTTTATTTATTTTTGCTTTAAACTCTATTATTTATTTATTTATTTATTCATTTTGAATAATCTAGATATTATAAATTATAATTTAATAGTTATTTATAGTTTATTATTGTTATTATTTTTAATTATTATAATTTTAGATTTTTTTCGTTTAATTAATTATTATTATTATTTAAAGGGGTTTAAAGCTTTTGACCTGAAGCTATGAATCAATGAGGTCACAAACAAAGGACCTCATCCCTAATATAAGCACTCAACAATAACACCTCGGTGGAGTTTGAACCTTGATGACAAGAACAACACCGCAACTTAAGCATCACACTATGCCACTATTGGTATTTAATTAATTAATTATTATCTATTATCTTCAATTATTATTTGCATTTAGTTAATCAAGTAATAAATACTTTTATAATTATTTAAAAAATTAAAAATAAGATTTTATAATTTTAATAGGAAGGGGTCATGACATTCAAACATTGTGAAATTTTAGTAAGTTATTTCTATCCATCATTTCCTTTATGTTTTGTGGTGGGTTTTCATTATTTGTGGTAACAAGTCAATACTTTTTTGTAGAGTTTCCTCAGGTTGTAGACCCTAATTAATCCCATTTTTTGAAACGGAAATTTGTATTAAACAATTGCAAACATTAATTAAATTTCCTTGAAATTGGTGTGTCCTAGGTTTGGGGCCTAGGACCCATTCACCCAAGGGAAAATGAGTCTCCCTTAAGTTTAGGACACCAGTTTTTAATATGTTTTTTGGTGGCATTTTCATGATTCAAACTCAAATTTGTAATTGTCAACTTTTGATGCTTAATTTTTGGGAAATTAGAAAATTATATAAATACAAGGTCTTTTTATTAATTGAAATCTTAGAATTTTTAAGAGATCAATTCTTAAAGCTACGATTATTGTCAAAGGTGTTCAAGAGCAGATCTTTCAGTCATTTATTGCAGCATTGAAGATCTCAAGCATCATGTTAAAGTTATCTTCATTCATTCATGTTTTTGGAGCTAACATAATGATGTAGGTTTCAAGAATTCAAGTCAAAATTCACGCATCAAGAAGAACATCCAATCAAACCGTTCATGCAAGATCAAGACCTTGGAGAGATTTATTAGATTTCAATCCTTCAAGGGTTTTATTCAAGGCTTTGGTGAGTTGCAACATAGCTAGTGTTCATTCATCATTCCTTCCATTCATGTTTCATTTTATTTCAAGGTTTAATTACCAAAATAGGGTTTGACCAAGGCAAACCCTCATTCACTAAAAGATTAACATTTTTCTCTCATGTGTGTATGCGCAAATCTTAGGTTGAAGAAAGGATTGAATTTGAAGATCTCAAAAGTGCAAAGTTGTCAAAGTTGTCAACATTGTCATCAAGATATGAAAACTTAGATCTTGGATTTATTTTTTACTTTCCCACAATGAAACCTGGGCAAACAAAAGCTTAGATCCATCTCCAAAGGACCCTAAAAATTGAGAAGACAATCCTATTGGAATACGTGAGACACTGAGAGGGGGGGTGAATCAATGTCTAGACAAATTCATTTAATGTACTGACTTTTAAAAAACTCTTTTTAAACCATATTGAGAACAGTATGAATTATGTTACAAGATCTAACATGAGAACCAATCTGAATTGTTGATCCTTAATCACATAAATGTATAGCTATGAAACAATAAGATTACAAATGCAGCCAAATAAAGAACCATATCACAGTGAATTTCCTAAGTGGAAAACCCTCTTGGGGTAGAAAAACCACTCGTAAAATCACCTCACTAGCTTAATGAATCTCACTAGTTACAAAATGCCTCACTGAAAAAAATGGCCTCACTGACCAAAAAAACCTCACTGGGAATAAACCAATGCCTAACTAGCAATGCTATCTCACTGATAGGCTTTTCAATGCCTCATTGGCTATACTTTACTATACATTTCTCAATAAAATCATAAACTATAGAGGATCACTCTGTTTCTCTTCAAATAATATTTCATTTTCAATCTAATACATTTAATATCTTAAAGATTTATTCACTGGAATCTCTAAAATATCAAATATATCAGTTATACAATCTGTTTTGCATCATGTTTGCAA
The DNA here is from genome assembly GCA_007258455.2 of Sequoia sempervirens. NCBI lineage: Eukaryota > Viridiplantae > Streptophyta > Pinopsida > Cupressales > Cupressaceae > Sequoia > Sequoia sempervirens. The sequence goes on along the minus strand of VDFB02071592.1, from coordinate 19,757 downwards.
AACTTCAATTATAGAATTTTGTTTACACATTTAGCATGATAACTCTATTAAAAGCATCAAACTACAAATAGTGAGAAATCACTGTTTATATAAACATTCCAAGAATGGTAACTGCTGCAAATTGCCTTTCAAATAATGCCACATGTAACCTGTTAACTACCATCAAGTAAAAACTGAAAACTTCATAACTATTTGTGTCACCGTAGTCTCTTTGTTTTACCAAACTTAAATTGATGTCAATTAAATGAACATTATGCATTGTAATCAACATGTTTGACATGGGGTTGTGCCCTAGCAAATACCAAAGGCAACCAAACAACCCTTTCATGGTGTGCCCTAGCAATGGGGTTTTGTAGACACAAAACAATAAACCCACATATATAAAGAATAAAAGAATCTATATGACACCATGAAGACCAAAAAAAAAATTGTGCTTCGAAGTAAGAATACTTGGTTGAGAAACAATGTTACCGAAATGAAGTATGAAAGTCGACCAACTGAATAGTTTGTGCCGGAAACCCATTTTTCTTCCATTGTTAAACCACTTGAAGCTGAGCATGTCACTTCAAAGACCTCCAACATCATCATTTTACTGTAACCCTATGTTTCTCATGCCCTAACCAAGCACTCCAAATAATGATTTCACAAAGAAATGTTTTTCTTTTACAAAATGTATCTGAGAAGTTTCTGCCTTCCAAACATTTGTCATGTGCCAAAAATACTAAACTCAACATGTGCCTTATCGACCACACAAGTTGTCCTCATTAATATGCCTAGCTATTCCCATGATATGCTTGAAAAAATGTCCTTCACAGAGACATTAGTAGGTACAATGTTAAATATAAGGACTTTGCAATAATCAATGAAAAAAGTTCCTTTAGAAATAAAAACCATGTATATTCCATAAGGTATGAATACTATCGATGGAATTTTATTTCCCATTTTAATTTCAAAGACCTTGGAATTAATATAAAAAAGAACACAACCTTTTCCTTAGGAAGAATCACCTTGAACCACAAATGTTGTTGTCTTTTTCATCAAAAATGAAACTTTTCTAATCACATATGTCATGTGTCATATACCATGCAACCAAAGTGTAACTCACTAATTTCATTTTGATCAAGAGAAAACACCAACTCACCAATATAAATATGATCACATGTAGCACTTTTTATTGAACACAAGTCTTAGTTTCCATCACAATATCATTGTCTTTATGAAGTTGAAATAGAACTGTAAAGTGCCATCACAATGTCACTGTAATAGTGACTTAAGAAGCCAAGAAAGTTGCTTACTAACATTTCCATCTATGAAAATATGCCATCAACCTTTATAATGCATTGTCATACTGAAACCAAACATGTCATGCCCATGTATCAAATGAAATGTCTATCAAACTAAGAAATGTTTGTATTCTTGTCAAATGCCTGTCATCAAGTGCCTTTGTGTTTCTTTGACATCAAGGGAAACAACTGTGAGAGCCGACAAATCCCTACAAATAATCATTCACCCTAGGGAAAATCTATCCTAGGAGGACACTTAACAGAGGCTTTTAGTGACAGGTGCATAAATTCATAACCTTCTCATATCTGTTGATTCTATTAGATTAAGGTTTTAAATTGATGATTCACATGTTATATTGCATAATTGCATTCATTTGGTATTTTTCATTCATCTCCCAAAATTGCATTTTAGGTTTATTTACCCCATCCTCAATCATAAGGAAAACAACAAGATCTCCATTAAGATTGACTCACTTAAGGGTTGAAAGTCAATCTTGCCCCAGGGGACCTCTTTTTCCTAATGAACTAGGGAAGATAGGTGCATCATACTCCCTTTCCACATCACATTAGGGATCCTATTTACCTTATGTTTCATTTTGGTGAACACAACATTCTTGCACTATAGATTTTATGATTTGGAGTCCATTCAAACCCTAGATCTAGGATTTGCAATAGTTTGCATTAATTTGCATTTCATTTAGGGTTGTTCAAATTGCATTAGTTTTCATCTCATTTAGGGTTTTAAATTTACATTTTGCATCATTTAAAATCTGAAAAATCCAAAAAATTACATGCATATTACATTGATTTTGCATAGTACTTACATATTAGTGTATTTTCAGTCATTTACATTCACAAATTTAGTCAAAATTGCATTTCAAAAAGTGTCACGTTGTTCATCATTTATCACTAATTTCATTGGCATTAGGAAACCAAAATTTGGAAAAATTTATCACAAAAACTATAGTTTGCAACCTCGAACAAAAAGCACAAATAACAACTCATAATTTGCATTTTCCTTGAGGGCCCATTAAAACCAATTTTTTTGAGCATTTTTGTGGTCTTCTACACTTCCCAGATCTATTGGTAAACTACTATTTCATTTTTTGAAATTTTTGGAATCTTTATTTCATGCATTAGGTCTAATCATCCATTTAGTTTAGTCATTTTAAATCATCCCAAATTTATTTCAGTATTGAAAATCATCAGATATGCAGGAAAATTGTTTACATTTTTTAAGCATTGCATAAGCTGGATAGATTATTTTTCATTTTGGCACACAATGTTAGTATCTTTCCTTTTTGAGTATGCTAAGAAAAACCTCATTAACAAGCATGTTAGTCATTCTTCCAATATCTTTCCTAGTTATGAAAGTCTCTTAGTGCAAGGGAGTGAAATTATTGACTCATTCCTTAATTTCACATTGCCTATCCTTACTCATCCCCTAATATCTCTCCTATTTGTAAGGATTTTTTGATACAAGAGGTTACAAATATAGATAATCATGATAACCATAGTTTTTTTTCTCCAGGTACCTCTCCTACTTGTGACAAAAGTATCTTGGTGAAAGAAGATAATCATTGAGAATCATAAAAATATTGTTTGTCCCTCCCCCTCTACTTCTCCCACTTGGGAATATATTATGACACAAGAAGAGGAGATCATTGACACATTTCTTAACATCACCTTGCCTAGTATCCATTCATCTCCTACTTGTGAGAATGTTTTAGTAAAAGGGGATGTAATCATAGGTAACCATGACAATCATAGTTGCCCTTCTCCAAATATCTCTCCTATTTGTGAAGAATATATTTTGGTGTTAGAAGAACCACTCATTGAGTGTCATGAGAATCTTGTTTCTCCCTCTCATCAAAACTATCCTATTAGTGAAGATATAATAATTCAAGAAGATGACATTGATACATGTCTTTCAAACTATAGTAATGTGTCTTCCTTAAATGAAGATGATAAGGTGGCATTAGACTTCCCCTCACTAGAAGATCACCAAAATGAGGGCAAGTTTGTTGAGGTTTTGAACATTAGATCTCCCTTGATTATTAGACCTCCTAAGAGTCCTCTAATCATTAGACCTCCTAAAAGTCCTTTAATTATTGGACCTCCCAAGTCACCTCCTGATCCAATTCTCATCATAATACCTCCTAAACCTCCAGGGACTATCTTGAATTTGGCAAGGCAAATTACTAGTAATAATTTTTCACAACAACTGAGTTATAATACTGTTGCTCATACATATAACACAAGGAACAATAGGAAACCAAAAACCATACCTACTTCATTACCATTACCTCAACCTATCTTTCCTAATGTTCCTTGTTTTCCTTTGCACAATAGAAAGGAGTATGATCTTGCGGAACAACTTTGCAACACTCCTGCTAAGATTTCTTTATGGGACCTTATTCAAGCTTCGCCTAATTACCATAGCATGCTTTAAAATTATTTACAACAAGTTGTTATCCCTCCTAGTCCGCAACCAAATGAGGTAGCAACCCTAATTCAAGGTATGAACTTGGTCAACTTAGACATTACATTCCATCGAGATGAATTACCTCCATTAGAAGTGCAAAAACAAAATGAGGCTTTCATGGTAATGGTTGTCATTAATAAGTGCACAAGATTAAAAAAACTCTCATTGACAATGGTTAGACTCTTAATGTGTGTAGTGTAAAACTTTTAGATAAGATTGAAGTGGACAAGACTATGGTTGAACCTGATTCTTTATCTATTCATGGATTTGATAATGTGGGAAAACAACCACTTGGTGTGATAACATTGCCTATTAGAGTTGGAAAGGTCACATTGCAAACTCCTATTCATGTCATGCTCAATAATCTTTCATATAATCTTCTCTCGGGTAGACCTTGGATTCATGAAATGAATGGGGTGCCTTCAACTCTTCATCATTTAATGAAATTTCTATAACAAAAAGGTTTACACAATCAAGGCCGACATTGAACCAAAAAGTTGTTTGCACACTGAGAAAGACATGGAAAGTCCTTTTGAAACATTGATACCAACTTCAAAAGTAGAACCTGTGCAAGAGGAAGAAAAAAAGAAGAATATTGAGAAAGTCACAAAACTATTGGATGATGTGTGGGGTTCCTTAGAATTTACACCTACATCCATGGGAAAAAACAAGATTACACACAAAAAAGGAAAAGAGAAAGAAAAAATTATAATATCAGCACAAGCAAAGTCATCAAAAGCATGTAAGTCACAACTTTTAACAAAGAAGAGGAAAACAACACTTACACATCCACATATGAAGAGTGTGATAATGAGAAACCACCAAACCAAAAAGAAATGGAAAAAATTTATGGAAGAGGATATGAAATTTTGAAAAAAATTGGCTATAATGGAAAATGATGTGGTGCTAGAGAACAAAGTATCTATGTCCCTATAGAGCCTTACACACAAGAAACAACTAGCAGTCTTGGTTATTGTCCTTCGAAAGAAATGAAAGAATCAAAGAAACCTTCACTTAATATCAATGCCATCATGCAAAACACTCCTAGGATATATTAGTAATGATTGGAGTTCATTAGATTTTACACCCTACTTTAAGGGAGAGTACAAAATCTCACAGTCTTAAGAGTCTTGTGTATGTATGACACCTTGTACTAAGCGAGAAATATCTTTGTCACAAAAGAAAGGAACATCTACTATTGATCAAGAGAGTACCTTGTTGAGGCTTCTCCAAGCCTACTTGATATCTCTCCCTCCAAGAACACGAAAGAAATTTTACAACAAATGTTCATTTTGTGCATATCATCGAGTACACGGACACTCTACTAATGAATATAAGGCTTTGAGTAATAAAATTCATCATTTTAAGGATTGTGGTGCTCTTCCTTGTGTTGATGCACCTATATCCTCTAATTGATAATGATCTTCATCACATCATGTTGCTCATCACTATGTGGCATTAGTAGCTTTATATGTCTTGCTCATTGCCATTCATGGTGTTATAATTTTAGGTGCAACCATATTTCTCTTAGCAACAACATGATAGTTCTTGGTGGTTGTCTTTGTCTCTATGATTAGGGGGCAAGGATGACTAGTTTTGGGAGGTGTGAATTATTTCCAAGGATCCTCTCTTTCTATCTTTCTACTTAAAATACCAACATAGCAAGTATGTTGACATTTTAAGTGGGAGGCATATTGTCTCCCGTTCATTATTGCCATGCTCCCTTCTTAGTGACGATAGCATACATCTTCTAGGATATATGAAATTTTTATTCAAGGTGTGGTCTTCTCAATTCATGGGTTGTGTCTTCTTGGTGGTGACACTGATTTTTTATGTCCTTTAAGAGTGTGACCTTTCTTGGCATATGACATTCCTCTTAAAGGTGATTCTACAACTTGCATTCTTTGAGTTGTGAATCTTTTATCCTCAACTAGTCCTCTCTTGGAGACATTAAGCACCATGTTCCCTAAGGTGAGAAATTTCATGAACTAAGAAAAAACCCTTTTGAATATCCTATTGCATGTACAACCTTTATCAATGCCACCAAGCATAACACAACTTTCTTGCCAGCAAAGCCTTTATGTTTTTCATGGCCACCAAGCATAACACAATGTGCTTATCAATGGAGCCTTCATGTTTTTCATGAGTTTCTAGCATAACACAACTTGCTATCCTTGTGGAGTCTTTTTGTGTGGCGTGTTATAAAAGTTATCAAGAGGTATAACTTTGGTATGGTTAGTACAATGAGAGCCTATAGACCTAGCATGACTTTCCTTCCCATTAGTCACTTTTTGGGGCTCACCTAGTGGAAAATGGATTTTACTAGATCATGTGAGTATATTTTGTTTGCATAGTGGACAACAGGATTCCACTTGTAAACGTTTTCAGACAAACAGTTAAGGCTTGATCTATACCTATTGTACAAATATTTGAGGCTTGATCCACCTCCTTTTTCTTTTATTTTTTCATTAATTTTGACATTGTATGTTTGTGTATCTTGTCTTGCTACTTCATATCATATATTCATGTATGTCTCTTTATACTTATGTTGGTTTTCCATGGGATCTTAAACCCTGGGGGCTTGGGCACCTCCTTGATCTTTGTTATCCTATCCCATCAACATTTATGCACTTGGACCCCTCTTGACATATATTTGTCTACTTTAGTGTGAGTTTGAGTGTAGAGCTCATCCTCTCACTAAAGTGGGGTCTAAATGTAGTGGCGGAAAATGTACTCCTTAACATTTTCACACTATGTTTGAGTCCCTTAATTTAATTGGAATTAATTAAGCCTCTAATTGGTTCAATTATGCATTTGAAAATCCTAATTAATCTTGTTTTCCGGAAGGGAAACTTGTATTAAACAATTGCAAAGATTAATTAAATTGCCTTGAAATTAGCGTGTCCTAGGTTTGAGGCCTAAGACCCATTCTCCCAAGGGCGAATGAGTCCCCCTTAAGTTTAGGACCCTAATTTTTAATATGTTTTTTGTGGAATTTTCATGATTAAAATTCAAATTTACAATTGTCGGCCTTTGATTAATTTTTGGGAAATTAGAAAATTACCTATAAATACAAGGTCTTTTTATCAATTCAAATCCTAGAGTTTTTAAGAGATCAATTCCTAAAGCTAATATTATTGTCAAAGGTGTTCAAGAGAATATTTCTCAATCATTTATTGAATTATTCAAGATCTCAAGCATCATGTCAAAGTTATCTTCATTCATGCATGTTTTTGGATCTAACATTGTGATGTAGGTTTCAAACATTCAAGCCAAAATTCAAGCATCAAGATTAACATCCAATCAAGTTATTTCATGCAAGATCAAGACCTTGGAAAGATGTATTAGATTTTAGTCCTTCAAGGGTTTTATTCAAGGGTTTGGTGAGTTGCAACATAGCTAGTGTTCATTCATCATTCCTTCCATTCATGTTTCATTTTATTTCAAGGTTTAATTACTAAAATAGGGTTTGACCAAAGCAAATCCCCATTCACCAAATTCAAATATTTTTTTTTCTTTTGTGTGTATGTATAGATCTTAGGTTGACGAAAGGATTGAATTTGAAGATCTCAAAAGTGCAAAGTTGTCAAAGTTGCCAACATTATCGTCAAGATACAAAAACTTAGATCTTGAATGTATTTCCATCTTTTCAACAATGAAACTTGGGGAAAACAAAAGCTTAGATCCATCTCCAAAGGACTTTGAAAATTGAGTAGAAAATATCTACAAAGATTCATTCACCTTAAGGCGAATCTGTCCCAGGAGGACACTCAACAAAGGCTTTTAGTGACAGGTGCATAAATTCATAACCTTCTTAGATTTGCTGACACTTTGTTGATTCTATTAGATTAAGGTTTTAAATTGATGATTCAAGTGTTACATTGCATAATTGCATTCATTTGGTATTTTTCATTCATCTCCCAAAAGTGCATTTCAAGTTGATTTACCCTGTCCTCAATCATAAGGAAAACAACAAGATCTCCATTAAGATTGACTCACCTAAGGGTTGAAAGTCAATCTTTCCCTAGGGTGTCTCTTTTACCTAATGAACTAGGGAAGATAGGTGCATCATACCCCCTTTCCACATCACATTTTAGGGATCCTATTTTCCTTATGTTTCAGGAGGCTATGAAGGATCTATTATACAAGGTTTATATAAATGAGAATGGTATGCCCTCCAATAATGTTGCTACTTATTTTAATGAAGGTTGGAGACTGCATAATGAGCCATTTAATTATGACTGGTCTAAAAAATATATACAAAATGATAAGAAAATTGTTCCAATAAATACAAACCAAGGATAACAAGGGAGACATGCCCCAAATCTCTTGAGGAAGGATCATGTGAAGCTTTGGGAATATTTATTATAGTGTGATATGTGTTATTGCATAATCTAAAAGTTTTTTTTAGATACAACATATGTAGATGATAAATAATTCGAAGAATATGACGGTGCACCTAAGTATTGTGAATATGATAATGTGAACTAGCTAGATGTATATTAAGAAGAGAAATCATTTCACTATGATCATGAAAGCTACCATGTTCAATATGAGTGGCCAAGAAAAAAATTGTTCATCTCAAGGAACTAATGCAATAAAGGTAAAAGAGATCTAAGCCATCCAATGAAGATGATATTAAACATTTCATTGAAGCAACTATCTTACAAGTACAAAGTGATTACTACATAAGGAATAGGCAAGTAGGTGCTAAAGTTCAAGATGGATGTGTTGTTTTTCCATATATGCTAGTTGCATAAATAGGCAAAGGAAAACTAAAGGGTGACAATGTAGAAAAAAGTACCAAAAATACTATAGGGAAGTTACCACCTAGATATAAGATGCATAAACCATATATATCCCTACAAAATAAATATACCCCTCAATAAAAGTGTTAATATTCTAATAAGTAATATGGAGAGCTCAAAGGTGGCTAGAAATAATCCCAAGTATAATAAAGGAAGCAACAAATGAGAAAAAAAAGGTGGATAAGGAAGTTGAAAATTTAGTCAACACAAAGTAGGTTGTTAGTTAGAGAATTACTTAAAACCCTAAACATAGGGAGAGGGAATTGTTGTATATTAATGCTCTATTTTTTATTGATCTAGAAAAGTTGTCGGTGATCCAAAAAATGGTACATATGAAGCTAATGTCCAAGAGACTCCTAATATTTACTTGGGCAATGTGTCTATGAGCAGTCGGTAGCTAATTGATCCATTTTACACCTATTTACTAATAAATAGTAGATTGGTACATGTGAACGCTTTAGCCTAGACCTATTCAAACATGGACAAACAAACAAACATTAGTCCTCAAACAAGTTTAAACCAAACATTCCCTATGAAATTCATTCAAGCATAAGAATAAGAAAACAACATAAAATATCAAATAAAAGCTAATGAAATCTCATTTGAATGCTCAAACCAACATCCCATAGGGGAATTGGTGCTTCTTTGATGTGGAAAAAGCCCTTTCCCAATTCCTTGATAAGCTTGATGATGATATGAGATTTTTGATGCAAAATGCCAATAACCTTGCTATGGATGATGAAATTCTATGCTAAATTGGATGAAAATATGGATGAACTTGTGGATAATAACCTTGCATCAAAATCTGGATGATTGTGGATGAACTTGTGGATCCCAACTCAATAGAGAAGGCCTCTATTTATAATGGAGAAAGTTTGAAGAGTGAAGAATGGGGAGAATGTGGGACTAAAGAAGGGACCAATGGCATTGTGCCACTTGTCAACATGCTAATGAAGGAGAGTGGAGCACATTTTGAACAATGTGCATGTTAATGCATGTAGGTGGAATTTGAATTTGAAGAAGTGACTTGTGTAAAGAGGGATGTAAGAGGAATTAATGCCAAGTTGGCTCAAGGAGAGGACATGTAAGAGCTTTTAATGCCAAGTTGGAGGACAAAAGTCCTTTGGGAGGGAGAATTCAAATAGGTGGAATATTCCAAGGATATGCCATATTTGAATGAAAAGAGAATAATTAGTAAATCAAATAAATTGATTTACATGTGCAACTTGCAAAAGCTAGAGGAATGGAGGATTAGTGTTAGGAGTTAATTAGGATTAATTAACTTAGATGAAGTTATTTTGATTTCACATTTGATTTAGATATTTAGATTTATTTAAATTAAATGAGAGGATAGTTGAGAGATTAGTAGTTTAATTAAATAAAATGATTTATTCAATTAAATGAAGAATATTAGGATTTAATTAAATAAAGTTGATTTATTTAATCAAATGAAGAACATTAGGATTTAATTAAATAAAGTTGATTTATTTAATCAAATGAAAAATATTAGGATTTAATTAAATAAAATTGATTTATTTAATTAAAGGAAGAATATGATGAAATAACCTGATAACATGTATTATCTAATTTTTAGGAGGAATTAATTAAATAAAGATTATTCAATTAATTGGTTAGTGTGGACATGATAAAGGAAAAATCGGTGTTAGTTAATCAAAATCGAGTGTATGATATCAATCAGGATATTTTACATGTCTACAGTATGTAACTGTATGTTATATTTTAGAGCATCCAATAATGTGATGCCTCTAGAAGTCATGAACTAGTTGCCCTACAAGTTTCTAAATCATATGAAAAATATTTTTCCATGGATTCTTACGAAGTGAATGCAATTGGAGTGATAAACAATGTTGAGGTGAAGCTTGTTTCATACCTTGGTATTTTTTTTAGCGGATATCATCATAGTTGACTATTCGACTAAGTGGGGTTTGTTGTTATCTAGGAAGTGGGAAGCCTCGATTGGTGGTAGCATCCATACAAACCTATTTTATGCTACCATACTATTGCACATAAAATAAGTCCAATTGCATAATGAAAATAAAATGTTATCTATCTAGTGGAGAATATAAATGAAGCAAAGAATCAAGTTTGTTACTTTGACACATAACTAGGTTGTTTCATTGGATATGATGATGAGTTTAAAAATTAGGTATACCCTAATTATTTTTCTTTGCACCAATATCCTTAAAACAATGGTAATTGGAACATAAATTTTGATGGTACATGTTCAAGAAAAGGGAATGATATAATAGTTGTATTGGTGCATAAGTTCACTTTTAGATTGAATTTTAACACCAACAATATGGTTGAATATGAATCATTTCTACTTGGCATGAATATGGCTTCTAGATATATGATCAAATGCATTAGAGTGTACAATGATTCAAAACGAATAGTATCTCAAGTTAAAATCACATATGTTGCAAGATAAAATCAATTGAAGATGGATAAGAATGTTGTATAGAATGATATTAAGATGTGTGTTGCTTTTGACATCAAGTGGGTTGAAAGAGAAATAAAATAGCTAATGCACTTTCTTTATTGGCTTCAAAGTTTGACACTTACTTAAGATCCCCTTATTGTATGTATGGTGTTGAAATTATTACCAGATCGAAAATTCCTAACATCTATAGTTGGGAGGTCTTTAATGATGATTAGAAAATATATAAGTTCTTGAATTACATCGATCATTTTGAAAATTAATTTATTGACTTGCTACCTATAGTAAAAGACAATGAAGAAGGTAAGGAGATTTTTTTTTGAAAATAATATTAAACAACTAAAAAATACTATTCTAAAAGGTCTTGTCGCTTGATGTTGAGGGTCCTTCCCTCTGCACACTGACTCAAAACACAAAACACATCTCACATGAAACTCTACCTGAACTCACACTTTATAAGATGATATTGCAACAAATAACAAAATCTCTCTTTTATTCAAGTCAATCACATAATTACATCAACATGCAAATTTAATGTTTACACAGAGGCTTCTTTCTCTTATCTTTGTTCACCCCTGAATGAACTCATCTTCCAAATCTCGACCTGCCTGTAGCTTCAACTATTCTCTTCTTGTCTGAGAATTTTAATTCAGCTCAAACTGAAATATATATATATATATATATATATACCGCTCTTTGTCTGGAATGGTTGATCTTCACCATTGTTTCTCCCTTTCTCCATCGTGCCACAATTCTCAACTCAACTTCTGGCCTCCTTTCAGATTAGCACAGTCTCATAGGTCTATACATGAACACTTATTTGGTTTCTTACAACAATCTCTAAATAATGCAACCCTTTTTTCTTGTTCCCTTACTCTAAGAATGGCACTCACTCTTTCTTGTATTCACTATCTACCCACACAACTTCTTGGACATTCACTTTTAACTTCTGTGTAGCTCCATCAAACTCACACAACCCTTTCAAAGAGTTTTCACTTGTGGCATCGAATCACTACCAAGTTTATGTCTCCCAACACAAGCAAATCCTCTCCTCCCCTCCTCATGCGGCCTACTCATGCTATCCTTCTTTCACTTCTTTATCGGCTCTACACAATTCTCTACCTATTCTCCCATGTATGGAGCATTTCTCTCCTGGAGCCCCCTGACTCTCTGATAGCTCAGTGCATTAAATTGTTTAGTTGTTGCCTCTTCATTTTCTAGATCGGCCTCATTATTCACCCACGTGGGCCTTTTCCATATCAACCTCCCTAGAAGTCTAATGGTTCCCCTTTTAAAACTGTCGACCTTTGCATTTTAATTTTCTATGGCGCGACCTTTAATCTTCCTTCAATTCTCTTTTCATTGAATACTAAACATTATTTCAAGATTCAAATGATGATGTTATTTGACATGATGAATAAGAAATCAGCCAATAGAAAACATTACTCCATAAAATGACTCCCTTGTCATTCTTCTTTTGAAATCCATTTTCATTAATCCCACCATTACAATTTTTGTGACAATGGTTTCATGTGGCATTCGGCCAAAATTCCACCATATCTTTATATCTCATTGAATATCAAATTTAAGAGGTTTAGGCACTGATCCAGGCGAGAAAAACCAAACAAAAACAAAATCAAAATCAAAATTGAAAGCAAACCCAATGTAATTTTTGATTGGTGTCGATTGCTTGTCCACCCGCGTGCTCCTACACTAGACACGTCGGGTAGAAAGATTGTGAGCATAGGTTCACAATGATGGAGTTGAGTGATGGAATCACTTTTTTAGGTTGACACCAATCTACAACGACCTCCATCACTGTCCAAGTGTGAAAATAATCCTTCTTTCACTTTTTCCAGCATCGTGTCGGAATACACACCACCATTCGCCAACAACATTGTACCCTCTTCTTCTTTCCCCTCGTGGACTCACGTCCACCAAAGCCCAACCTCCTCTTCCAAATTTTTTCCACACCTCTCTCCTTGTGGGTTCAAACCCACCTTTGATTGTCCACCTACACCAAAACCCTACGACATCTTCCATAATTTCTACTAACAAATATGCAACATCTACAACACGCTCTTGTCTTCTATCCAACTCACTTTTTCTACCACATCTGAAAATGAAATAACTTCACAAATCTGATTTACCTCATTTTCACTCGCAACTGCAACACCAAACTTCACTACAACATCTTCCATCTCCTTGTTAGCTAAAATTTCTCGCTTTTCTTTCTTCACTACGCCAATGAGCTTTGTTAACCATTCTTCCTCAATCATCAGCAAATATGCCAATAAATCCTCTTTGGCGTCCGTTGCGACTTCTTCACTGCTCACCTCAATCTTTTCTTCTTCTCTCTTCATGCCTTCCTCACGACATGTTTTGACTGCTACTTTTTCAATAGGGGCTACATCTTCCTCTTTCCACCTCAAGTTGTTGTCTTCATTCTACTTCTCATTCCTCTTCACCATTTTCCTCTCACTCTTTCCAACACTCTTTTCCGCTTTTCCACAAACAATTTTTTCCAACACTTCACACAATTCATCCTCCACATCATCCCAATACTGCTCCCAAAATCGTATCCACATGGGCCTCTTCACGACCCAACCCATTTTTGTCTACTGCAATCTCACTTCTCAAAATTTGTCATCACTTCTCAAGTTTCCTTTGCGGCTTCAAGCTCTCACTCTTGTTGCTAGGATTCTTCACACACCTGCAACAACTCTCACAAGCTTTTTCACTACTGCTTCACACACTTTCTTCTCGTGCGAACTACCTCCCAATCCACAATTTATTTACACAACACTCACAGGTTCTAGTGGATCCTCTCCTCTCAGGACTAACTGCTCTGATACCAATTGATGCAAAGGGTCCTTCCCTCTACACGCTGACTCAAAACACAAAACACATCTCACAGGCAACTCCGCCTGAACTCACACTTCATAAGATAAGATTGCAACAAATCACAAAATCTCTCTTTTATTCAAGTCAATCACATAATTACATCAACATGCAAATTTAATGTTTACATAGAGAATTCTTCCTCTTATCTCTGTTCACCCCTGAATGAACTCATCTTCCAAATCTCAACCTGCCTGTAGCTTCAACTATGCTCTTCTTCTCTGAGAATTTTAATTCAGCTCAAACTGAAATATATATATATATATATATATATACCGCTCTCTGTCTGGAATGGTCGATCTTCACCATTGTTTCTCCCTTTCTCCACCATGCCACACTTCTCAACTCGGCTTCTGGCCTCCTTTCAGATTAGCCCCATAGGTCTATACATGAACACTTATTTGGTTTCTTACAACAATCTCTAAATAACGCAACAATTATTTTTTTGTTCCCCTGCTCTAAGGATGGCGCTCACTCTTTCTTGTATTCACCATCTACCCACACGACTTCTTGGACATTCACTTTTAACTTCTGCGCAACTCCATCAAACTCACACGACCCTTCAAAGAGTTTTCACCTGTGGCATCGAATCACTCTCACATGTCTCCCTCCACAAGCGAATCCTCTCCTCCCTTCCTCATGCGGCCTGCTCGTGCTATCCTTCTTTCACTTCTCTATCGGCTCTACACACTTCTCTACCTATTCTCCCATGTATGGTGCATTTCTCTCCTGGAGCCCCCCTGACTCTCTGATAGCACATTGCAATAAATTGTTTATTTGCTGCCTCTTCATTTTCTAGATCGGCCTCATTATTCACCCACACGGGTCTTTTCCATATCGACCTCCCTAGAAGTCTAATGGTTCCCCTTTTAAAACTGCCAGCCTTTGCATTTTAATTGTCTATGGCGTGACCTTTAATCTTCCTTCAATTCTCTTTACATCGAATACTAAACATTATTTCAAGATTCAAATGATGATGTTATTTGACATAATGAATAAGAAATCGGCCAGCAGAAAACATTACTCCATAAAATGACTCCCCTGTCGTTCCTCTTTTGAAATCCATTTTCATTAATCCCACCATTACAATTTTTGTGACAACAGTTTCATGTGGCATTTGGCCAAAATTCAACCATATCTTTATATCTCGTTGAATATCAAATTTAAGTTAAAGAGGTTTAGGCACTGATCTAGGGGAGAGAAACCAAACAAAAACAAAACCGAAATTGAAAGCAAACCCAACGATATTTTTGGTTGGTGTCGATTGCTTGTCCGCCCGCATGCTCCCGCACCATCGCTTTAGAAAGAATGTTTGATAATGTGATTATTATTAAACAAGGAGTAAGCCAATAAATGAAGAAGATGTAGAAGGCGTGAACTTGAGGACTGAATTAGCTTCCAAAATAATCTACCTCAACAAAAAATGAAAGCAATAGAGAAGCAAATGCTTATAGCTATGTTAATAAGTTATAAAAAAATATTTGTCTAGTCTTTTGATGAGTTGAATGCTTACAAGGAAGATTTGTTTTAGCATACCATTCTATTGGAGCCTAGCATAAAACCCTTAAATAAAAATAAAAAATCCATCAACCTGACTCTCACCCCTCAAATGCACAAGGAATTGATGAAGTTAAAAGAGAGGTTTAATTAGACCAATTAGAATTTAGAGTGGGTCTCTAACCTTATTCTAGTAAGAAAAATAATGGGGATATTAGGTTAGGCATAGAGTTTTTAGAAATCTAAATATCAAGTGTCTTAAGGAAAATTATCCATTATGTAGTATGAATAACCTATTATAGTAGGAAACAAGGTCAAAGTTGATGCCAATAATGGATGGCCTCTATGAATACAATCAAGTTGTGGGGAAAAAGTCTAAGAAAAATAAAATAGCCTTCACTGTGTCACAAGAATCATTTGTATAATAATGTTGGAACCACATTCCAAGGAGTTATGGATGTCATCTTTGTTGGTTTAATAAATTAACTCATGGTTGTCTACCATGGTGACTCGACCAACTTCTCTAAGGATTGAAATGATCATTGCGAGCACGTGGAGTTAATCTTCTGGAGATGTTTAGAGTATTGTACTCCTTTGAATTCCAAGAAATAAATCTTCGACATAGAAGAGGGTTAATTTTTTGGGCACATTGTGTCTAAAGAGTGGGTAAGGATTGATCTAGAATTTGTTAAATTAATTGATCTTATCACATTGATCAAAAATATCAAGGTATTCTAGTTGTTATTTAGGTAGATAAATTTTCTTAGGAGGTTTGTTCCTAAATTTACAAAAAAGACAAAGGTCATTTCTAAAGTTTTAAAAAAGGGATAATCAACAAGTTGGGACATGGAACCAATTGATTACTTTGTAGGAATTAAAGATGCAGTAAAGGCTACATTGGTATTAGAAGGCGTAAATTACTCAAAGCATTTCCAACTATTTTGTTTTGCATATTTTTATACTATTGCTATTGTTCTGCTATAAAATAATAGTGATGGATATGCACAACCAATAACCTTCTTTAGCAAATCGTTCAGAGGTGTTGAATTGAATTATTCCACTATGGAGAAGCATCAAGTAAAAGGTGTAGGTGGATCAAAAAGATTCAAGAGTATGAAATGGAGGTTAAAACAACCAAGTTGGTTGGAGGTAAAGGCTTGGCCAAATTAATGGCTAAGGAGAGTTTGGAAGCAACTGAAGTGCATCAGGTAAACTTTGAATCATCTTTTTTCCATGTTAGTTGAAATATTATCCTTGGTATAAGGACATAGTATTCTATTTAAAAATATATATTTTTTCTTCATAATTGAATGATAAGTTAAGAACATTAAAACTAGAAACTCAAGATATGTACTATTCCAAGGTCAATTAATATGGAGGAACCTTAATGGTGTTCTTTTAAAATGCTTAGACAAGGAAAACATATAAAAGTTGTTAAGGAATGCTACCAAGGGTTGTGTGGTGGGTATTTCATGGCAAAAAATACTACTCATAAGATCATAAGAGAAGGTTATTAGTAGCCCACATTGTTCTGAGATGTGGAAAAAATTGTAAATTGGTGTGTGCTTACCAAAGGTTTTTTAGTAAGTTGAAGTTTGCAAGTGCACTCGCCCTCACCACCATTTTAGTATAGGCCCCATTTAAACAATGAGGCATACAATTTATAGGGGAGATAATAGAACAATTTGGCAATAGATAAAGGTGAATATTGGTAGCCATTGATTATTTCAAAAAAAGGATAGAATTAGTTCCTATAAGAAATTCTACATCAAATGTAATCATTAAACCTTTACTAAATAATATAGTTACCAAATTTGGCATGCTTTCCAAAATAGTTGTTAATAACACATTGTGTTTTAGATCCTAGAATTTTGCTAATGCATGTTCAAAATATGGGATCTCTTTCATATATTCATCCCCTTATCATTCATGGTGAAATGGATAAGCTAACTCCAATAACAAAAACATCATAAATATCATTAGGAAAACTTTAGATGCAAACAATTTATTGGAATTTTTGTTTTCTTAAACAGAGTAACTTACAAGAAGGCTACTAGGAAGAGTTCATTTGAATTGGCATATGACACTCAAGCCAAAATTTTGAATTATTCTTGAATTAGTAGTTTATGAGCTGCTACAACAAATTGAAGGGGAAGAAGTAAATGCCAGCTCCCAACGAATGCAATATATGATTTAGCTAGATGAAAGAAGAAAGGCTTTCCATGGGAATAGCTTGTTAAGACAACAAAAAATGAAGTATCTTTTTACAAGAGGGTTGTCAAGAGGAAATTCTAGGTTGGGGATCTTGTCATCATGTGGAATTCTAGGTCAAAAGATAAGGGAGAACATGGAAAGTTTGATTTCTTATGGATTGGTCCCTATCAAATTGGTAAAAGATCTAATCAAGGTACATTGTACCTCAACAACCTAGATAGAGAATTCACGGAGCTTCTAGTTCATGGTCAACATCTCCATGACTCTTTTTTAGGGAAAGGTTCTTTGAAACTTTGTATATATGTTGATATTTTTCTTGTTATTTTTGTCTTCTCTTGTAAATGTGGTGTTTTGTGTGTCTTTGTGCAATCATAATCCTTGTTTGATCATGATGAGGTGTGTTACTCCCAATCTTTATTTTGTCTCTATTTCAGTATGCTCCTAAAGATTTGGATCCTTTTTGTGCCTACAAGAGACACACATCCCCAATTAGAGCCAATCTTGGTACCCCGATTTAATGTGTCTTGTTTCTATTTATTATTCTCCCATGCCTTGCATTTGACCATATATACCCTCTATTGAAAATCGATCTAAGAAATCTCTAATTGAGTCCCTTATGTTAAGTAATTATCCAAGGGTGTTCATTCAAAATGGTTTCATAAAAAAAATCTTAGTAAAATTTGTCAAAGGGTACTTTTGTGGTTAATACCTCGTAACTTGGCCTTTCTTTATGTGATTTTAGGCCATTTCAAGATTTTAGATTCGCTCATCTTAACATGTCTTTCCTCTAAAACCTCTTTTTTCCATAAGTCCCTTTTTCTTCAACTTAAATATTTTAAAATTTCTCATCTTGGGATATTTCTACCTTCTTCCCCCATCGGCATGCTAAGTCTTGAAACTTTGTCGTTTGAACAAAAAATCCTACCTACCTCCTTGCATGACCCATACAATCCATCAATGTCTTGATATGATCATACAACCACTCTAGAAAGGTGTTTCCAACCTGGAAATTTATATTCATCATGTAGGCACATATTCACATGTATTTTATAGTGACAAAAAAAATAATCCAAAATGATTTTAATTTAGTGGTTAAAGTTTGGTCACCATATTAGCTAGTTTCAAAGGCTCTTTCTCAACTTGTATACTAGATCTAGTAGCACCATAAATGAAAGTAGATTTATAGTTCTAGGAAGAACATTCCCCCACACTTTCATGGTACATTCAAGTAAAATTATAGCAAATTTTGTGGAACAATTTTAGAAAAATAATGCCCAATGGGTATGGGTGTTCTCTACATTGTACTATTTGTGAGTATGCAAAATTTATTGTACATTTGACATTCTTCGTGGGAGGCTATTAATAATAATAAAAAAATTATTTTTGAGTGGGGGAAATATAAAAAGAGTAGTTACATAAACAACAAGAGGAAACTATTGGAGGAAGCCCTGGAGTTTCATATTCCAATTTTGGGTAGTGTTATTTTGAGATTATATCAATGTCTAGGTTTATCTAGAATATGCAATAGGACTATTGTAACTTTGAAGAATGAGTGTAACTAGTAGGTCTAACATTGTTTAAGTGTCTCCAAGAGTTTTATATGCATTATTTTGATGGGTTTGATTAGTTGGTTAGCCATAAGGCTATTAAATCATTCCAAAGATTTTATAATATATCGTCTCAACATCAATAAAGAAATATACAATTTTATTGTTGGGTTATTAAGTTATGCTCTTTTGAAGTTTTGAAAATTTGTTATTTACTCATTTGTATGTGTAGAACCTATTTTATTTATGCATTTGAAGAGATATATTCTTTGGGTACATCTTGATTAAGGTATCCCATTTGGTTTCAATTGTTAAATATTTTGTATAAACTCCATATTTTGTGCCCAATTGGATATAAGAACCAATATGTAATTTATTCCACATTCCATCATTTCAACACATTAAAAAAAAACAAACAATGCATTCATCTTTTATTGTGTTGTTCTTCCTAGATTCCATGTATAACTACATAACAACTATGGGGGTTTTTATATCCATATTTTAAACACTTTAATTGGTAAGCCCTTTCTTGCTATATAAAGGTGTAACCTTTTATATTCAAAC
>VDFB02071590.1:0-21016 GCA_007258455.2 Sequoia sempervirens | reverse complement strand
TCTAATGAAACTTAAAAAATGCTAGAATGATATAAAATTAATTTAAAAGTACTCCAAGCCTATACCGTGGGTCTATACAAATTGTGTAAAGTTTAGAAAAACAAAGAAAACTATAGAAAAAATGTTGTATATTGATGGAAAATCTTCAATACAATAATCAACTCGTCAACTTCAAGCCTTGGAGAGGCTTAAATATTCATTTTCCATTCAAAACTAACCACTTAAAACATCCATAAGTGACTTTTAAAATACTAACCCTTCATATTCTCTAAAAATTGCATTTTGACAACTTTTTGCTTGATAACATTTTTTGCTTTTTTGAGCAACTTTTACAAACTTGACACCTACAACTTTAAATCACCCAAATACATCATAAATGGTCTTTTTAGACCTCATTTAATATAAATTGACTAAAACCACCCCAAATTCCCTAGAATGATCACCCTATGATCAACATCAAACAATCAAATTCTGACAAATGTGTTTAGGTGCTCCTGTACCATACACCCCCACAGAAAAAGAACTCTTGTCACAAGAGTTGAGGTTTATTCCATGCTTCATCTCTGATCCATATACTCTCTGGCTTGAAAACTCTTTCATCTGGTCCAACCACTTAAATCTCATGATCTTCCCTACATTTTTGGCATTGTTTGCATATGAATGTGACTTCATCTTTGTCATCAGTCCTGCTATCAACCTTTTACTATTCCCTAGTTCTAATCTTGATGATATCTTTTCCTTTACACCTGTAATCAAACACTTGTTAGAAACTTCTGGAAACAACTTTTCCTTTATCACATCTTCACACTTGCATCTGCCTTTATTGAATTGTCCATTTTGTTCTTTCACAACTGTCATCAAAATTGTTTCCTTGTCACCAAGTACCACTGTACCAAAAGACCTATCTTACACTGCACAATCAAGTTTATGTATTTTTCTTGCTTGTTTTGTAATCTTATTCTCACCCAAAGGGCATAAAATAGACCCTATCATGAAATTTGTATTCCAATTCACTGTCCACCAATCTGAAGTAACTTTTCCACCTACTGTTAGAGCTTTTTTAGACTTCAAACTGACAGCAACACTTACCCTTGTATCTTCCTTTACATCTTTTACCAACTCTTTCTTTCCACACAATATCACTTTTTCCTTACCTTTAGATCAACTTCCATCAAAGGAGTTAAAAAAAACTTGCACTCATCCTTCATTATTGTAGAGGTGTTCTCTTTTCCATCATATAAGGCTCGCCTATCATATTGCCAGGGTCTACCTAGGAGTAGGTGACAACAATCCATAGGAAGAATATCACAAAATACACTATCTTTATAGCCTCCAATTTGGAAATCTACCATAGCTTTTTCATTAACCAACAAATATTTCCCATCACTCAACCAAGACACCTTATATGGAAACTCATGAGGTACTTTTTTCAAATTCAACTTACTCACCATCTCACTAGACACCATGTTCTCTATAGAACCAAAATCAATAACAATTTTGCATACCTTTTTTCTGGACTTGCATGTAGTCTTGAAGAGGCTCTTTCTTTGCAATGGTTCCACCTCCTTGGTTGCCTTCAATACAGTCTTCCTCATCATCAGCATTTCCCTTGTTTCAGGAGCAACTCTTAAACTTGTAGAATGAGTGACTTAACACTCCTCTTCTTGAATGATTTTTTATCTCCTATCAATCCTCTTTTCACGACTAGATGAACTACCAACCTTTTTAGGACATTTCCAAGATGGATGGCCATATTCATTACAAGTCTAACATCTCCCTACAAAATCATTAAAAATTTTGATACCACTAAACATACCTCTACCCCTAAAAGCACCTCTAGTATCAACACCTTGCTCCTTACCTCTATTTACTCCTTCTTGTTCTTCACTTGACTACTTTGGTGTAGTGATTGCTCCACTCCCTCTTTCACTAGTAGCACCTCTTCCTCTAATTGATTTTTCTTGCCTTATTTTAAGATTTTTCTCCACCCTGATTGCTAATTGAAAACATTCCTCAATACAATTTAGGTTAACAACAACAAGTTCATCTTGTATATTAAATCTCAAACCACCTAGGTATCTAGCCACTTTCTCAACTCCATCTTCATCCCTTCTTTCCCTTATACTTAGTTTATAAAACTCATTTGTATATGTCTTGACATCTACATATTTTTGTTTCAATCCTTGCAAATTTTTATACAATTGAACTTCATAATCCTTTGGAAGAAACTTACCTTTCATTTTTTGCACCATCTTGTCCCATGAAGTAATCCTTGATTTTCCTTGTTTTCTCCTTTCTGCTTGCTCATAGTCCCACCATAAAAGAGCATGACCTTTGAGTTTATTCTTTTCCACCTTCACCATCTGCTCATCTGAAATGTCTTCACTTTTAAAGTAATTATCCATAGCAGCAATCCAATCAAGCAATTCTTATTCATTTAAATTTCCACCATACATAGGAAGATCAACTTTTACCTTCATTGAATCACCTTTGACTACTTTGAGCATCTTTACAATCCTCTGATCTTTAGGGTCTAATTCCTCATCAACATCTTCATATTCTTCATCAACTTCCTCTGTTTCACTTTCTTCATTCTCATCATAACCTTTTGTCTCTTTCCAAATTTGGAAATCCTTGCTGGCTATTATGTGACTCCAAAAGCAATGCTTCTCTTTCAAATCACCACAACTCTTGCTTAGCACAATACCCACTGGATGCATCTCCACCAAACTTGACATTTCACCTTCCAATCACCTTTCTTCAAACTGCAAGCCAATCAAATCACCAACAAGAGACCTTGTGCTTTAGCTCACGATACCACCTGATGTAACCAAGGTGGTGACCGTTCTCCAACTAAAAATGAACCAACACAAACAATGAAACCTACCTTTGATCCCAAAAACACTCCAACTTTCTCAAAACACTCTAACATTCCTAGACCTCAAAAATAACTTTTGATGAAATATTTTTGAGAGGTGGTCATACAAAGGCCAAAACTATCATTGTAACTTGGAGCAGATCCCAATACAATATCCCAATGGATCTTGAGGGTTTCTTTGACCCAAATGGGAATCAATGATTGCCATGCTTCTAGGCTGTAATTATCCTATTTAACAAAGGAAGTACTTCCTAAACTCCTTGTTTAACCCAAGTGGTATATGCGAGGATCATGATGGGCCAAAAGTGGCAGCTATGATAGATATGTGGTTATTGACTATATTTTACCCAAAATTGATGAAATGAAAGGGTTTTGAATGAAATTATCGACTTTCCACCAATATAAATTATGCTTTACTTTGAATTTAATAAGTAAATTATTATTATTTCTATTCAAATTACGACTAAATTCCTGATTGGTAGGTTGATTGAAAACATCTATAGCTTTAGCGGTATCACATTTTTGAATCAAAACATATGCATTCTATACTTGCATACTATGATTAAAAAATAAAATTGAATTTTATGAGTTTGACCAGGATAGGTGGTTAGACATGAGTTTTTATATTTTTTAAAGTTGTAATAAAAAATTCATAATTAATAATTACTAGGAAAAATGCAAAAATATGCATCACATTAGGGCATGAGTCCTCTACTTATATCTAAAATCTTATAAAAAAATATTATCATTTTATTGTGGTTAGGGTTGTCAGACAGACACCTACTTCTTATTTTTTCCCTGAAATTAAAGTACTATTGCATTGAAATTTCAAATTTTCACCAAATAGATTTTTTTATTTTTTTAAAAATCTAGTAGTTTAGAAACTACATTCAATTTTCTACAGATTCTATTCTTACATATTTTTGAAATAATATAGATAACTTATTCAAATTTTTACATCAAGTTGTCTAACTCTGATTTTTCTAAATTTTTTGCCACTTAAGGGCTAGTTTTTTCCATGATGATCCTGCACATACCCCAAGACTCACTTGATAGAGTTAATTTGTGATGCAAAACCACAAATTCATTAATCACTTCTTAGTCCCCTGACCTATAGACCACAATTCCACCAAACCCTCCAATTACATGCAAAACCTAGGGTTTTATTGAATCTACCATTAACCGGGCTTATCAAACTTCAACAATACATCCAATAGTCTCTATTAGGTTTGTACAAACTTCTCAAACCATTACAAGATCATTTCCATCAACAATTAGACAAATCCCTTCTCAAAACCACCATTTTCATACCGAAAATTGCACTACCCAGCCCTAGGGCATCATACCGTCTCACAAAAACAATCATTTTTGCCTCCTCATCAAAGAAAAACCTAACCTACATTGTGATATGCCATTCCTTTGAGTAACAAGGTCTAATAGTAGGAGGAATGGCCTATTCCATTATTTGGTCACCAAATAGAATCTCACTGGTTTTTACCTGTCAGTTATAGAAAATCTATGAGATCTTCCCCTAAAATTAATATTAGACTATCAAAATGGATTCTAACAAAACTTAAAACATGATAGAATGCTATTAAATGAATTTCAGAGCAATCCAATCCTATGCAGGTTCATACAAATTGTATAAGTTGTATATTGAGCCCTTTAAAATTCAACATTAAAATTCCATTCAAACATCCATAACTGATTTTTAAAATACTGTGACCCTTCATATTCTCTAAAAATTCCATTTTGACAACTTTTTGCTTGACAACATTTTTTTCATTTTTGAGCAACTTTTACAAACTTGACACCTAGAACTCTAAATCACCCAAATACATTATAAATGGTCTTTTTAGACCGTATTTAATATAAATTGACTCACACCACCCCAAATTCCCTAGACTCACCCTATGATCAACATCAAATGGTCAAATTCTGACAAATGTGTTTAGGTGCTCTTGCACCATTGTCATAGATACGACCGGCTATGTAGAGAGGATCGTCGGGAAAAAATTTAAGTTTATCCTTAGAGGAGAAAGAAATTTCAAGAGAACTCTTAGGTCAGCCCTTATGAGGGATTAAATCTATTGTCCCTACCATTTCATCTATAGGATTTCCATCGATAACATTATTTAGAACATAAATCATTGTTTTCATCATCTGTATCAACATTTATCACATCAATGTTTGTAGTTTTGATGGATTTCACAAATGAAATATTATTTTTGGGCATTGGATTGGTAAAAATTTGAAATTTTTGGTTAGGATGGGCATCAAACTTATTTCCTTGATCACTAACACCTCCAATGGATAGGCAGCCGAAATCAATTAGGTATTGCACAAGATGTTTAAGACGCTTGCAATGTTTCATGTCATGTCCATTTTGTCCATGATAGTGGCAATAAGAATTTTATTTAAAGCTTAGATGCAAAGGATTATAAGGGTCAGGTGTTTTGATGGGTGGAAAGGTAATCATTTGTTGTTTCAAAATTTGGTACATAGTGTTATGAAGGGAATCGAGCAAGGGAGTGAATTGTCTTTTTGGATCTCCATAGCTAAAAGGCACCGTGGCTTTGATAACTTAGCTACTTGGTTGTTCACATTTTGAGTTGTTTGTTAAGGACGATTGAATTGAAGGAATCCTTCTTTTTAAAAAAAAAAAAATTTGGTAATTTTTTTGGTTTACGGGCTTAGATCTCTCAATTCAACTATAGGTGGATTTTGTATCTCGAATACTAATCGAATTTTGATAGTCACAGAGGGAAGTGTACAAGTGCATGAAGGATGGGAATTCCATCATTGTAAGTTTTTCTTGAATCTTAATTTGCAAATTTTCTATAAACATCTTTTGAAGGTGTGGGTCGGGGACCTTGACATCAAGTTGGGAATAAAGCGATTGATAGCATGAGATAAAATCAGTTATCTTTTCTTCTTCTTTTTGCTTGCATCTTATCAAATCGGCCAAGGTCATCTTAGGAGTCATATGCACTTGGAAATGGTTTAAAAATGCCTCATCAACTTCATTGAATGAATGAATTGAGTTGTTCAATAAAGAAGAGAACCAGTCCAAGGTGGTATCTTTCAAGGACCTAGGAAAATGTTTTTCCAACAATTTATCATCAAGGATAAAGTCACTACATAAGGAAGTAAAGGCATTAACATGGTTAGCAAGATCTCCCTTCCCTCCATATTTCTCAAATCTAGGAACCTTTATACCTTGTGGCATTGATGTTTGCAATATCTCCAAGGACAATCGACTGCTTTTGACATAATATGTAGGTGGGACATTTTGATTTTGGTTGATGGTGGAAATTTTCTTTTGAAGGGATGAAATGGTTTGGAAAATTTGTGTTCTGAGAGGGTCATTGCTTGTGTTATGAGATGGAAGTGAAAGTGGTGATGGAGTATATGTGGTTATAGGATAAGTGAATGGAATGATTATAGGTGGTAAGGTAGGAGATATAATTTGTGATGCCACATAGGGACTAGGGATGCTAACAAGAATACCCAGGGAAGGAATCACATTACTATTGTTGTGACTTGGAGGGTGGTATAGGTAGGTATTGGGGCTATTGTTGGAGGATGAATTTTAGTTCCTCCTTGACTTGTAACATTGCTTGTTGGGAAAGGAAAACTAGTCATTGGGGGAATATGTTTTCCAAAGATTTGCACTATGTTTTTCATAAGGTCGAGGCCATTATCTCTTTCAAGCATGTGGTGAATGTTTTCTATGGTAGGAATTGTAGTGGTTGAAATTTTTTCAAGGCTTATTTGATGTTGTAAGTTTACTAGCTCCTCATGAATTTGAATTATGTTTTCTTGTGGGATGCTATCATTCATTGGTTCATTTTATATGATATTTGAAGGAAAAGAGTTGCTAAGGATGTTATCCATGCCTAGTGTACTAGTGTCAATACTGGGAGTGGAAGTTCTAGATAACCCAAGATCCACAATGATTGTGCTATCGCGGGATGACAAGAGTCTCAAACTTCTTAGCAGTAGGACACAAAACACTCATGGAAAGGCTACTAAATATGGGGTGAAAGCAAATGCAATGTAAGATAATTAGAATGAAATTCTTATAACTGAAATTCTAGAAAGTAAGATAGAAATGCAAAAATAGCAAATAGAAACTCATAAATTAAACTGTATATGCCAGAAAATGCAATGAAAAATATGCAGAGGGATTGATTCACCCTAGGTGGAAAATGAGTTCACGAACTAAATTTTTGAAATTTTTCATAATTTTTAAATAGGATTTTATGTTTTATGATGCAAATGTAGAATTTTACTATTTTTTAATGAATTTAAGTTGAATAATGGAAGATAAATGAGATTTTCAATAATCCAAAATTTGAAACCCTAGAATAAAAATTAACCAATACAAAACCTAATGCAATGTTAATGCAAGCTAAATCTTGGATGTAAATGCACTCCAATTTAGAAATATGATGCTCTAAATGTAGGTTCACCAAAATGAAAAGATGAAAATAGGGTTCTCTCTTTCACTTCTACGGTTTAGGACCTCAAAGGAGTGAGATTATTTCCTTACTCTTCACTCAAGAACAAACCCTTCATATTTAAATGCCAAGGAGATTGAAATCTAGCAAAGGGACTATCCTAGGGGCTAAATAAAATCTAATGAGGGGTTCACCACTAGGTGTAAACTTGGAAAGAACAATGCAATGCAAGATGTAAAACAAATCCCTAGTTGAATGCAAACTAATACTAAATGACCTAGAAAGATGTATAAAATGTAGTAAAAAGCCATGAAACTGGAAATGTGCATCTAGAAGATTGAAGAAGATAGAATGGAGATCTAGATCATTGAAAAATATGATGTTAATGCTAACTGGGAATCATTCGCCAATCTAGGTGAATGAGTCTAGTTTATGGGAATATGCATTGGAACAAGATTTAGCCAAAAGGGTATCTAGATCTATAAAATATTTGTTAGGCTTGTATAGTGGGACACATTCGCTAATAGAAATGAATCATTTAACTTCTTCTTTTCTAATTTTTTTGAACTAGATTCAATGTCTCTTGGTCCGCTCTACTTTCTTTTACTAGTTTTTGGATCCAAAACTACAAATTGCCACCTGTAGGTCTTCTCCAAGCTTCTCCAAGGCTTGATGAAAACTTTCAAAACTTTAGGGATTTGACAAATTTTCCCCAACTTTGCTTCTTGGAAAATCCGCAACCTAGCCCTGCAAATCACACACAAAGAAGAGGGGAAAATGTTGTGGGGGTTAGTGAATAGGAGTTTTCCTTTGTCAAACCACTTGTTGGTAATTAAACCTTGAAATGAAAGCAAATATGAAAGGAGAATTATGAATGAATAAATAGTAATATTGCAACTCGCCAAATTATTGCAATTAAGTGTTGCAATTATGCTTGAATGGGCTGCAATGGATGTGGTTCTTGAATCTAGTTTGAAGGAGATAGATCTTGAATGTAATGCTTGCATGATCAAACAATTTGATTGTTGACTAGTAATGTTCATCAAATTTTAGAAATCAACAAAAAAATCTACATATAGACTAAATAAAGTGAGTTCAAATTATAAGCGCCTAAAGAATTAAAAAAATAAAAGGTTGGTTGATATGGTCATAAACCTTGGAAAAATTAATTTTAATAAAAATGGTAGATTGTTGAGAATGTTGGGCTATTCCATTCCTTCCCAAACAAAAATTAAAGTATCCAAAATAAATTTGAACTTGATGAAAATAGTTTTCTAATGGAATACAAACTAAGTAAGAAGATTCCTAAGCTTAAGATTTAGACCCTTGATAATGATATTTTATGAGACTTTCAACAAAGAAATAGGTCATCAATTGTAGATTTATTTAGGATTTCCATCTTGAGATATGGATTTGATAATTTCTTCATTCATAAAATTTATAAAAAAAAAAAATAGAATAAAACACCTCAATATAATATTGTGAAGATCTTTAACAACTATGCTTCCAAAGACTTTGTATAATTCATGGAGAAATACATCCAAACTAGGAGCTTTGTCATTAGATTTATGAGAGACTAGAATCACAAAGAATATGCTAAGAATTGGAGACTTGATATGGAATCACATTTAGGCACAATGCAAAGAAACTAACCATGCCAAAGTATAATCTTGAGCAACATAAACTTACTCATAATGCTAGATAAAAGATTGCAAAATGTTAGGAAGCTTGTTATGGAGTTGTTTCCCTTAATTTTCTTACCAGGTTACTTGATTTATGGTGCACAAGCAAACCTTAAAAAATATTTTGAGACCTTATCTTCTATCTTGAGCTAGTGAATTTGAGATTTGATTTAGGCTCCATGCATATAGTTTGAGCATCTACAACCTATTTCTCATGGTGGAGCTAAGCCACTTCAAGATAAGTGGTAAAATCAAAGGGTTGTGATTTTAAAGTTATGATGGATTGGAAAATCTTTGAAGTGGTGACCTCATATGACCAATAGTGGAAATAGTCCAATTAACACTCATAAATGCAAAGGAACTAAGAAATATGGGTGATGCTATCATTACACCAAGCTATCCATTCAATCTCATGTATTGGATGTGGCTCTAACTTCTAAATGTGTTGAATGTGAGATGGAATAGCCTCATTAATGTGTAATGACATGTTTATAAATGATTAACAATTCATGGCCTTGGGTTTAAAAAATTGCCACTCAATACAAAACCATGTTGGAAGGTGGTTTGACAAGAAAAAAATTGACAAAGGATCCATTATAGCAATTGGAAAAGGAAAAAAATTACTTGCTAACATCATGGATCAATCTAAATACTTTATTACTCTATCAAACCCTAATTCAAGATTACTCTTAGTGTACCACATTGTATGATCTTGGTGGCGGTCAATATTGGGATAAAAAGTTGTAATTTATTATGCACAAATCACCAAGTCTCTCTTTTATCAATTGTCTACCACATATACAAGGCCCCACATTTATCATAGACCATTTCAATATATTTAAATCCCCATATAGAACCCAATAATGGTAGGCATTGAATTAGCAGTTCACTTCTAAAGGGTAGATCTATCAATAACATCATTCAAAATATGAACATTAATAACTCCAAAGAAAGGATTCTTAATACTGAAAAGACCTTGGAGGAGCTTGCAAATTCTATGGCTATTTTAAAATTCTAAGGCCTTTGAGGATTTGAAATTCCTCAATTGTTTTCAAATTAGGGTTATGAATCTACAAGATAGGGATTCCTAAAACCCTCATGTGTAAAACCCTAATTGCTTAGTCTGAGCATGCACTTTTGTTATGTTTCTCTATTGACCTCTTGTGGTCAGTTCCCAGACATTTAAGTTATAACCTTGTCTCTAGGTTATCATTTATGTATCAGCTTCTTGATCCAATTGACCTCTTGTACCCATGTATCATCATAAATTTTGACTAAGTATAATGGATGTTGATATTTGGGTCAGTTTTAAAACCTACGTTAGGTGTCGCCTTGGTTATCAAAACCTTTCATTTTTTCGATGATGTTTATCCTTAGTCCTTTGCCTCTGATTATAATATTATTCATCTATTACCTAGGCAACTAATTCCCCCTTTTAAAACAACTTATAACACATATACCAAATTATTTCACTTAAGTTTTTTTTCCATCACACCTTCCCTTTGTATCATGTTTTCATTCCTCGTAGCTCATATGAGAAGTGTGATGTGCAATGGCAGTTTTCCATCTCAATATTCATTTGCATCGCAGTTTGGTTCTTGATGGCAGGGAGTGTAACTGCGATGTGTGATGTTCCATAATTTCAAATGACTTAGGATGAAGGATGGAGATTTAACGGTCCACGCAGGAGTTTATCCAATTGCATTTGTGTTCAAAAGTAACAGGGACCTTTGTGCTATGAGCGATGGGTGGAGTATGAGATATGGTGGGACCTCTATTTGGACCATTGGGTATGTGAGGAGATGACAGGTGTCCTGGTGGGACCAGGCAAGTGGTTGTGGCACATGAAATCAATGGTTGTATTGGAAGTAGATGAATCTAACAATTATTGCACTGGTCATTCACATCGTAGTTGTGAATGTCCCCGCGCCAGGATAAAATGCGATGTTCTTGAGGGTTGCGATGAAGACTTCAATGGCTCATATTTAAAGATACAAATCGACGACTATCGCATGATTCTTATGCATCATGGTGTCATGTTAAAGTTTCAATGTTCAATGTGCGATGAGAAAGGAGGAGAAGTATATGTCAAAGAATATTCCATTTGCATTACACAATGTCTTTGTATCATGATTTTACTTTGTCAGGCCCAGGGATTATTCACGATATGTGATATTAGGGGCATGGTGGTTCAAAATTTCATATTTTTGTTGAACCAACGAGGTAACAGGTGTCCAAGGTAACAGGTGGCAAGATTTGATTGCGTCGCATGAGTAATTCACAATGATTGCAAATTACTCTACGCTGGGCAAAATGTGATAGGCATATTCGATGTGATGGTGATCAAAGACCCATATTTAAAAATGTTTTGATCTGACGACCAGGTTTTAAGGTTCAAAGCGGTGAATGACGGGCGATGGATCTGGTGAGAAGCAGGTGGATCAATGGCCAGTATTCAAAGGCTAGATTCTACAATGGCTAGGCGGTGGAATTCGTAGTGTGAATGCATGAATGCATGAAACAGCTGTGGGTCAACATAAATGGAAAAATCACTTGTTGTACCTACCATGCAACTACTCACATTGATTGATGACAAAGGAATGGATGGCAGAGAGAGGTGTAATTTTTCAAATATCTTTTGATCTCTTGATTTTTGTTGTGGATTTCTTTAAAGACTAGGTCTACCTTCTTAGAGATCATCATGAGGTGTCTTCTCTTGAGGTGACAGAGTTGTTATGGCTGGAGTTGTACCTCAAGTTTTGGGGTGGAGGGGGGATTTCAAATGTTTATAATCTGATTGGATTTCATCCTTAGCCTAACTCTTGTTGCATTAGGGTTAGGGTTTGAGGTCAATTCTCAACTATGCTTACACTATTAAGGTAAATTTGGGATGGGGGGATTTCAAATGTTTATAATCTGATTGGATTTCATCCTTACCCTAACTCTTGTTGCATTAGGGTTAGGGTTTGAGGTCAATTCTCAGTTATGCCTACACTATAAAGGTAAATTTTGTTTATTTTGTTTCGGTTCGTAGGTCAGTTCTCTCTAAGGAGGTTTTGTATTTTAGTAAGGCGGATGCTATGTATAGAAGGTGTATTGTTGAAAGGTGGAGATCTATGTTTGTGATCCATTTTTGGTATTTCCCTCTGTATTATGAACTGTGGCATATATGAATATACTCTATCATGCAATTTTCTCCAATCGTGAGTGAGGATATACTTTAAGTTGGGTAATCAAGGGTTGCATCAATTTTTCAAACATATTTGTTGTCCTGAACTAGTTTATTTTTTTCTATTTGTCTAAGGGATAAAGTAAATGCTTTCCATAAATTAATAGGTATTTTATCATCTGCAAGGGATTATTAAGTATTGTTGCATAACAAGCTTGTTGAGGTTTGATTATTGTGAGGTGATAATCTGGTAGAAGACCCTCATAATATGTTTGGTGTTGTCATCATAAAATGCACGATGTATGAATCTGTAGCCCAATGCAAGCACTACTCTTGCATATTTTCCTTCCCCCATCCTCTAAAACAATCTTTAAAATCAAAATCTATTTCCCTGCTTTCTTAGTTTAGATTTGCTTTATGTTTCCTACTTCATACCTGAACTTAAATGAGAATAAGGGGTGTAACTAGCCCTACAACTACTTTTCATCTATATGGAGCTTATCTACTTTACATATAGGGATACCCACCTAGGTCCTACAAAGCCTGAAGTGTAGAAGAGAACTTGTATATCTTTCTTTTGTTCATTGGTCCCTAATCTTAAAGTACTTGAGCATAAGAGTTGGCCATCCTTTAGAGGGTTTTCAAGGTTCAACAGAAAAACACCAAAAGATTAGCAACTTTACTGGGGAAGATAAAGAAATCTTTGGGTGAGCAATTGAAAGTATGATCTACCTCATCTAAGCCACTAACAGAGGTGGCTCCATTGAGGAAGATAGAGACACATATGTTTGGGAGAGTCAATATAAATTTTCTAATCTAGAGTTTTTAGTCAAGTGATCCAAGGACCTACATACTTGAAGAAGGAGATTGTTGCAACATTTTTGGTGTGTTCCTAAAATCTGGTGCTTTGTTGGTGGAGAGAACTCAAAAATAATTAGATCTTGAAAGGAACTTCTTGATGCTTGAAGATATTTTCCTCTTTCAAAGAGGTGGTGAATCTACAAAAAAATTTACATCATTAGAAGAGTTGGTTGCACCAATTTTTTAGGTATTTATCTGTTGTATTTTGTATGAATTTTAACTATTAAAGTCTTAGAAAATATTACCCCTTATTTAGTACTATAAGGTACTAGTAGAAATTAGAAATGGGAAAACATGATCTTCTGAAAGAAGTATTAAGTAGATAGTTGTAGAGGAGATAAATTCATTTGCAAGTATGTATAACCATTTTGGTTCCCCCTCTACGAGATATGGTATCATGAGAGAGCAGTAGTTATGTCTTCATTGAAGACCCTTCTTTGCTCAAAGACATAGAGTACTAAATTTTAGTGGCATCCATAATTTCTCAAATACTATTCCTAATGGGATTAGGGAACTTTTCCAAAATATTATGGAAATAAATTTGAATCGAGGCAAATAAGCATCTACAAGAGTTTGTAAATTTAATGGATTATTATGAGGTAGATGTTGAGTATGTTGTCATGAAGTTATTTGTTCAATATCTGAAGGAATATGTTAGAGATTGGTTTTTATATCTTCCAATATGTTCTATCTCTTCCTACAATGAGCTTATGGTGACATTCATAGAATAGTTTGGTGAAATAATTGATGCAAGTCTAGTGAGGAAAAAATTCATGGATATTCAAAAAGATGAAGAGGAGTTAGTCCATGCTTTCAATATTAGATTTGCAAAAGTAGTAAATGGCATTCCTGAGGGTTTCAGACCAACTAATGCACTATATCTATTTATTTACCTTGGAGCATTTGATGAAAAAATGAGTTATATGTTAAGAGACAAAGAGCCTACAACACTTTGCCTTGAATCATATGAATTTTCCATGGATATTGAGAATATTCAATGCCTAAGGGATACATGCCTACATGTGTTAGTCACCCTAGCATGTTTTCAAGAGGTGAAGCATTTGGATCAAAAAATAAAATTGATTTTTTGGTTAATGATAATTCTACTATTACAAATGGTTTATCATTACATCCTACAACTCATGGTGAATTTCAGATAAATTGTGTAGATGCAACATGCCATAGGATGTTGACAACATTTTTCCCATTACTAGGTATGATCAAAATAATGGAATGATGCACATGAATGCAAGAAATTCATTAGAAAATTAGGGTGCATCTTATCTTGATAAGGATGAGCTTTGTATCTAGGATAATCCAAATGAAATGTATGAATAAGTAAAAGAGATATAGGAGTTCATACCTTTTCATGTTTCAGCCTGACAAAATAATCAGGGTGTTGCTAATGTCCTATTGCTAGATAGTGGTTATACTTTTGAAAGAAAATTTTTAGGCATTTAGTTTGAAAATCGTAGGCCTTAATTTTGTAATGATGGAATTCCTCATGATACTAAATGTGATATTTATGACCTTGTTTATTTTTTTGGTACTCGTGTTCACACACATGAGGATAATATGGTTGCCTTCACTTCATCTGAAGACGAAATTATTGTGAAAATGGATCAAAACATGTGCTCAATCCCCAAGGAGAGAAGTGTGTGTTATGATGGGTTCTAGGAATGTGAGTTGGAATTATTGGTGGATGATGATACAAATGATGGTGATGCTTCTTTTGTTGGTTCTTTTACTAATCTTGGTAAGTCCACAAGTGTTGATGATGATGTTGTTGTGGGTCTTAATGGTTATGAGATAGAAGAGTCTTTTGATTCATGGATTACTAATGAGGTTGACAACCTACATGAAGGTCATAACATGGGAGAGATATTGCCTAGTTCAAAGATAATACATAGTGGCAGTATTTCTTATTAGTGTTTCAATTTTGACATGAAAATTGAGAGACAATATGAAGAGTATAGCTCTAAATACACAAAGTGTCTCATAGTTTTAATGGATGTGTTGATGAGGTTTATATCGACATAAATGACCCCAAGGTATGTTGGTCATCCATGGTCCCTATTTTGGGTTAAGTTGACTATGAGACATTCATTTATAATGAAGAAATAGTTTCTCATGATATGGATTTTAGTGTCCTTGAGTTTGAGCATTGCACTTGGACCTAACATGTAGTGTACAGTGATGATGAGCAACAACAAAGTGGTGATGTTCTAGTTGCTCATGTTTCTCATGTGCCTAAGCTTCAAAGTTTTCAGTTTGACTTGTCTGAGGATGAGTTTCCCTCTATAATTCAATATGGTGAAAAGGCATATTTTTCCTTTCCATTTGAATTGGTGGGATTTACTTTTTTCCTTGATTCATTTGAGGAGGTCAACAAGTATGAATGTTCCATGGTTTTATATGGTGTTGACTTGAGGTTTCAAGTTTTGCCACTGCCTACTACAAAAATGAAAAATTTGATGTGTAACACTATGGTGGCCTATGTTATGTGGCTTCCCTATAGTAGCAAGATCAAATATGGATAAATTTTTCATTTGTTTGCGAGAAATAGGTTACTCCTACTTTGGTCTGGCATAGTAAATTTTGGGTTAAGGGAGTTCAGCTCCTCTAATAGGCTATTATTTGACAGGGGCAAGTGTTGACTTCTCTTTTTCATTTGGTGGCCTAGGGCCATCAAATGAGGTTTGAGGGATGGGTTGACTCTGTCGCCCAATGGTTTTACATGGTCTACTTCTCTAGAGATATAAATACTCACTCAGTTTTGTTAAATAGATATCCCTAACTAGAGCCACTAGTGGAGCTTGCAAATTCCATGGCTATTTTTAAATTATAAGACCTTTGGGGTTTTGAAATTCCTCAATTATTATTAAATAGGGTTCTAAATCTGTAAGATAGGGATTCCAAAAACCTCATGTGTAAAACACTAATTTCTTGGTCTGAGCATGCACTTTTTTAATGTTTCTTTGTTGACCTCTTGTGGTCAGTTCCTAGTCATTTAAGTTATAACCTTTTGTCAAGGTTATCATTTATGTACTGGCCCGTTGATCCATTTTATTTCGTGTACTTGCGCATCTTCATGAATTTGACTAATTATAATGGATTTTGATATTTGCGAAAGTTTTAAAATCTACATCAGGTGTTGTCTTGGTTGTCAAAACCTTTCATTTTGTCGAAAACGTTTATCCTTACTCCTTTTCATTTGATTATAATATTATTCATCTATTACCTAGGCAGTTTCCCCTTTTAAAACAACTTATAATGCACAAGCAAACTTATTTAACTTAAGTTGTTTGCCACTGCACCTTTCCTTTGCATCACATTCCTGGTAGCTCATATGAGTGTAAGGAAGCTAAGGTCACAGAAAACCTTCGTACACTAAACTTGAGAGGAGAATAATGAAAAAAATTTGCAAATCTTTAACAGTTACAAAAACTTAAATAGAAATAAACACAAATATCATGCATACCACAATAGACTGATTTACATGGGGAAAACCCTTTCGAGAGAAAAACTCCGCACTCTAAAAAATACCTAATATATTATTAAAAAATCACAAAGATTATAATATACTTGAAGAGAAACTTCTCATAGGAGTATCACCAACTAGAGATCCAGAGGCAACATGACTATTATCAAACTCTCAGAATACATCACAATACACAACCGCAATACAATGCCCTCATAAAATAGGCTTGCCTTCTAGGGCAAGTCAAGATAATAAAATTTTGACTATTAGATATGAGACCTAATGACGAATTGTCAAAATTTATAATAATAAAATATAAATAAAATTTAGGTTTTGTGGATGCTTCCCTTGAGCCCCCGTTGAGGTGCGTTGCCCTTGAACCCCTAGTCGGGGGGTGATCCCCTCAAACCCCTAATGAGGGGGATCCCTCTTGCGGCCCCCCTTATCATCATTAGATGAATATTACCTTATGTATCAATAGTAACTTATGTAATTTCAAAGTTAAGACACATTTTCCCAACAAATCTACCACTTGTTGAACACCTTGCAAAAGCAACGAGAGGGTGAATAAACATCATCTCTTAATTGCTAGGGATCGAATGGCCTATAGTCTTTGAATACCATCTAAAATTCTTTATGCTCACAAGTTTAGTTAAAGAATCAACAACATTCATCAAAGTCTATACCTTAACCATCTTTACCCTACAATCTTCGACCATATCTCTAACAAAATGATATTATATACATCAATACTTGGTCCTAGCATGAAATGTTGAGTTCTTGGCTAGACATATTGCACTCTGACTGTCACAATAAATTTTCACTACACCTTGATTTATTCCAATATTTGAACACATTCTCTTAAGCCAAATGGGTTCTTTACAAGCATGAGTATAGCTTCCATATACTCTTCTTCAGTAGTGGACAAAGAAACCATAGCTTTCTATTTACTCATCCAACTAATCACACCACCAAATAGAGTAAACACATAAGCACTAGTGGATCATCTGCTATCAACATCACCTACCCAGTCTAAATCCACATAACCATGAATATCAAGGGAAATTTTGTCTTCAATCATATTACTATGATAACGTAAGGAATAATCTAAGGTACCATGCCACAAATATCTAAAGACTCTTTTAATTGTATCCCAATGAGCCCTACCAAGATTAGACATATATCTAGAATGAACTCCCACTACTTGGGCAATGTTTGGTCTAGTTCAAACCATAGCATACATCAAACTTCTAACTGCACTCTAGTAAGGCACTCTACTCATGTCTTTCATCTCTAAAGAGAATGTTAGACAATCTGAAATAGATAACTTTGTTCCAGTTCAAATAGGAACACACAATGGTCTACAATCCTGCATATCGAACCTCTGTAAAATTGAATTGACATATTTACTTTGGCCAAGCCATAGCTTTCTATTCACTATATCTCTCTTAACTTTCATACCAAGAATGTGTTTAGTTGCACCAAGATATTTCATTTTAAATTTAGAAAAAAAAATAGATTTCAGTTATTAAATCATACCTTTCCCTCTACCAATAAATAACATATCATCAACATATAATGCAATCAATAGGAAATGATCATCATCAACTTTATAATAAACACAATGATCTAATTTAGAATGTTCAAATCCCAAACTCAACACATATGTATCAAATTTATGGTACCACATCTTAGGACTTTGTTTTAGGCCATACAAAGATTTCTTCAATTTTCAAACCAATTTATTTTACCTTTCACCATGTAGTGCTCTATCTATGTCGTATAGATATCCTCCTCCAAGTCACAATGAAGGAAAATAGTTTTCACATCGATTTTCTCAACTTTTAAATCATAAGCAGGAACAATAGAAAGCACAAATCTAATGGATGTCATTTTTGCAATAGGAGAAAATATTTCACCATAATCAATGCCCTCAACTTCATAGTAACCTTTTGCAACCAAACTTGCTTTGTACTTATCAATACCTCCATCTAAACCAATATTTTTCTTGAATACCCATTTGCAACCAATAGGTTTTCTTCAATTAGGCAATGGTACAATATCCCATGTATCTTTCTTTTACAAAGTTGTCATTTCTTCATCCATAGAAATTTTCTAGGATTTTGCATCATTCATACCTAATGCCTTTTCTATTGATCTGGGTTCATCCATGTTAGAATTCAAAGCAAAATTACATCTCCAATCATCCGATGAATACCTTTTAGGTGGTTGTCTATGCCTTGTAGACCTACGAACAAGCTGAGTTGTAGGTTCTACCTCCTCTTCTAAAGATTTTGAGCTAGATGAGCTCTCCTCAACTTCTTGTCTATCCATGGGACTTGATTCAACTTTCTTTGATGTAGAAGGAAATTGAATCACATCATCCTAGTATTTACTTTTTTCTAGTTGTTTTCATAGAAGAAGGCTTAGTTTCTCTAAAAATAACACTTCTACTATGTATTACCATCAAAAAACCAATCTCTATTAAAGATCATATGGAAATATGTGCCCGAGTAAATTAACCATGCATCATTACCTACACAAGCTACCAAAGTTGCAATGAATGCATCACCAGGGTGCTGTCATAATAGTGGTTTACAATTCATGAGAGGAACGAATTTTAGCTGAAATCACATATTTTTATAAAATATAATGATTTAACTTCTTAAAAAGTTCCATTTTGTTGATTCCAATTGAAGAATGTTTGATCAAATCACCTTAGATCCAAACCCTTGGATAGAACCTCGCTAGTTTTAAACCATATCTATAAATGCGTCTCCTTTACACCTATCAAAATGCTGATAAAAAATAACTTTTGATTTAGATTTTGGGGAATCAAATGAATTCATTTAAAATTTATTTCAAATGATTATGGTATTCCCCGTAACAAGCTATCCAATGAATATAATTTTACTATGTTTTGGTTTTGTTATGTATTTGTTTTTTAAGTTTTATTAAACATAGGTTTTTCATCGAAAATGAATTTCTTTGTTCCTCACATGTGGAAAAATAGAAGATTATCAAAAAAATAAATTGAAAAATATGAGTGCACTAGATAAAGTCCTTGATCCAACAAAAAAATAAAAATAAAAATTTCGACATATACAAAAAAAAGTTATATGCTATAATACTGTGGTCTCCGGGAATTGTAATTCGTTTGACTTTGAAACTTGATTAAGGAAAAAATATTATTCAATAAAAACTATCTAACGAAGTGAAGATTCAGATATCAAATTTTTCTACAAATCTAAATTTGAAAGAATTGAATTTTATCCTTCATGGAAAAATTATGCATTATACCTGTGCATCAATTTTTAAAATGTTTTTGAAAAAATCTATTTTCGTGGGAGATGGAAAAAGAAGTGCAATTTGATTCCAAAAATTTTGAAAAAAATATTTTTAGAATCTACAGACAAAATTTGATGAGACTCTAGTTTGTACCATCTTCAAATTTCTCATAGTTTAGCCGCTATAGGTGCCCGAATGTGAATATTTAGTTAAAAATAATAATTTCAGTGTCCAGTTTGGCCAAAAATTGTAAACCACTATTATGGGGATCACCCACCATATTCCTTCTCATACTTAGAATCAAAATCAAATTTCTTATTTTTCTCCTTCTTTTCTTCTTTGCAATCCTTACAAACATGTCCAGGCTTACTACAATTCCAGTAAATAACTTTGGACTTTCCAGGAGACTTTAATCCCCCTTTGGACTTAGATTTTTTATGCTTCTCATTCTTCTTGCCTTTTTCCTTATGTCTTCCATGATCATTCAAGGCCTCCTTAGCACTGATGGATATATTCCTCTTCATCTCTTCAGACAACAAAGAACCCACCACAACTTCAATCTCCAATATAACAATACTCCCAATAGTCATAACAAGAGAATCCCACGAATGAGGGAAAGAACAAAGCAAGATTTGACATTTCTCTTCCTCGTCCATTTTGACACCAAATGATTCCAACTAAGCCACCAACACGTTGAATGCTTCCAGGTGGTCTATAATTCGTCCATCCTCTTCCATTCTCAAGGAATATAATTTCTTTTGTCAAAAAAATATTGTTCACTAAAGATTTGGCTTGATTCATCTGACCAAGCTTCTTCCATAGTTTCTATGTAGAGGTCTCTTCATGGATATTGATTAAAAAAAATTCTTCCAAGCACAATCTGATTAGACCCTTGGCTTTATGGTTCATCACATGTTGTATTAAGTAGCTTGAGTAGGATCTGCAGGCCTTGAAACATTATCATCAACATCCCACATATCTCAATCTATCAGCAGATCCTCCATCTTAAGCTTCCACATTTCAAAATTATTTCTAGAAAATTTATCCACCTCTACTCTCCCTAATGAACTTGCCATTTGAAGATTCCTGCAATAAGATCACAAAGCTTTTTTTGCACAAGCTCCCATTTAAATTTGGATTAGTTCAAAAAACCCAACAACCCACAATTGAAACCAAAGGTGATCAGGCTTTGAT